>CAMZMU010000033.1:6556034-6719850 GCA_947311845.1 Poa pratensis | reverse complement strand
ATTAAATTTGAAACACTCACAGCGAATATCCATTTGATCCCATTTGGGGGGCTTCACTTCTGACTGGTGCTGCTAAGGTTCCACTAATCCATTTCAAAGCGCTGCCTTAGCCGTTCTTTCCGAGGTCGTCGAGCTGGAAGTTCGGAGCTCGGTCGACGACCATGCGCTGCGCCCGCGCGTCCCCCTGCGTCCCCCATGAGCTCGGTCGACTGTTGCTTGGGGACAGGCCGGGGAGGGCCGGCGGAAATCGGATGATCCGGCGGCCGGAGCGTGGTGCATGCGCGGAGAGCCGGCGGTGGGACGTGTAGCGAGGAGGCGAAGCAGTAGCACCTGGCGCCGGCGGCTGCGTCGACAGAGGAGGCAGGGGTTTCGTGCGAAGCAAAGCGATGCGCTCGTCCAGCCCGCCAGGAGCCAGGAGGTCATCCCAGGTTTTCCCCGTGCGGCCCAAGAAGGCCCAGGTAGGCTGAGGCTGTAACTGGCCCAATTGGTCTTTTTTTACCTTTTTTTTTTTGCAGAACGAGCTGACAATAGCTAGTATTTGAGTATACACCAAAGAAAATAGCTAATATATATAATGTTTTGCCAAAAACACGCCCTACCTTGCACTAAGGGGACTTTGCCCATGGCTACAAGCGACCGTCGTCCGAGCTACGAACAGCCGCCGTTGATGCTACGAGCACCTACAAACTAGGGCTGATACGGCGACTACAAGGAGTAACGCATGTCACACCATGCTACAAGCGGCTGGAGCAGGAGCTGCGAACCACCATCGTGGTTGCAACCGCCAACAGTGGAGCTGCATCGTTGTCTTCTTTGGCGAGGAGGAGTGAGGGACTATTTTCTGTGTTTATGCGCTCATGGTTTTTTATGCCATCGGGGATTTCTTGCTTCATTGTAGCGATTCAGGGTTGGCGATGGTGTGCTCTGAGAATCAAACATCGGACTATCCGTGGGCGTCGATTAGATGGCGAGGGAGGGGATCATGCGCCCCGATCCCTCGGAGGGCGGCCAACGTTCGTCGAGAAATCGACGAACAAAAAAATCGATTGATGAACCAAGCCTTCATCCGAGCACTACAGATTGAGATAGCCCTTTTCCGCATTCTTTGCTTGTCAGCTCCAGCCCAAAGCACACATGTATAATGGCTATATCTTACCGTTGCCACGTGTGATCGCTGAGGTGGATGAGATAGAAACGAAAGAAAAGAGCCATGTATACTCTCAGCTAAGAGATCTCTTAGCACAATATTTCTCACCACATATAGAGTAATATCCGGTTACTAGATATAACAAGAAAAATAGATAAGACTGTCTTATCATCCATTAACCATTGTATACGCCCTAAGTGACCCCGGTCATTCATATTTTTGATGCCACATATTTCTGTTGTAATTATCCTAAATAAATCGACAATATAAAAGAACATAAATAGTATTTCTACATAAGATAAGCGTGGGATACATAGTGGATGGGGAATTAAAATTCAGGAGGCCAAAGCCACATACAACTAATACATCCATTACCGCCCTCCACGTACGTAATAGTATCCACGTGACAAGATCTTTTCTAAGGAGTGTCCGTCTTTTCTTTCCCAACAACATACTACGCAACTACCGCTATCCAACTTGGGTAAGCACCTCACATGGTTGTGGAGATAGGATTCTTCCTCAGCATAGTAGATGTGGTTCCCTTTAACTTGACCGCGGTTGCCTGCTCTCGAAACATTGACCGCCTTAGACGCTCGCCCAAGGAACAAGGCATGGTCTCTAGACTCGTCACTCTTTCCACGTCGTGTCGCCTTCGTCAAGATCAAACACCCTGAAAAAGATATTTTGATGTCTTCTTTCTGGATAGACCTTCACTGCTATTGCTAGCCTGCCATGTAGTTCAAAGATGTAGGACGCCCCGCCAAACACACGCAACGCACTCATTGCGACATCTACGCGGTACATTGGGTTGGCCACCGGAGCGCCGTGTTTATCCAGGTCGATGTTGAACTTGAAGAGCTCCGTGCTAGTAAAGCCATAGAGGTCGCCGTGGAAGAAGGTGATGTCTATAACCCAATATCTGTTGGTGCCGCATGCATGCGTCGTCCACCCACTATCCCGGCAACCAATTTTGCAGAGCGCTATGTTGCAGTGCCGTGTCATTGCTGCGAGGATGCAGCTGCCTGAGCTAGGGTCCGCGGAAAATGCGACTTTCTGGACGTTTGCCATGACGGATATCTTCAAAGATAATGGACATGCGCACACGATGGACCTCTGTTTTGATGAGAGTCGCCCCGTAGCACCGGTGAAAAGGTTAACGACGCAGAGCTGGTCGATCCACGAGATGGTGGCGATCCAGCCGCCCTCGTGGGATCCGACAAGCGGTGGCCCTGAATAAACGACCGGAGAGCTGGGAACCGCAGCGCCCTGCCGTCCTCGGGGCTGTACGCCCATGACTTTAGGTCGCGCCTAACGCCATCGTTGGTTGGGAGCAGCAGCGGCAGTGCCGGCAGCCGCCGGTGCCAGCCCGCGACGGCGCGCCACGATTTGCAGACAGCGGCGAAGCGCGCACGGTCGTATGCGGAGGCGTGTCCAAGGTAGATGGTGGAGAGGAGGTCGCGGGGGAGGTCCGACCACCCGGGTTTATCGCCGGCGCTGCCATGGACGCCCAGTATGTACTCCATGGATCCGCTCCGTGTACGTAGCTCGTTCGGTTGCTACAGCCGTACAGCCTAAGGATATCGCATCAGGATCGCCGTCGTCGGTGCAGACGTGCAGTTACGCCTGCCGGCCCATCCCATATGCCCTATTATCGAGACGAAACCATCCTGACTCGTGAGCTTCCTCGGAGCACCCACATGGGCCAATTAAACGCCGGAATAGAGAGAAATGGGCCTCGCCTTGTGCTCGTGGAAAGCAGCCTACTCTGCACGGACGGGTGAGCCAGGACTCTGCATTAAGCAAAGATTACCTGATCTCAAAAAAAAAAAAA
The DNA here is from genome assembly GCA_947311845.1 of Poa pratensis. Lineage (NCBI taxonomy): Eukaryota > Viridiplantae > Streptophyta > Magnoliopsida > Poales > Poaceae > Poa > Poa pratensis. Next base: position 6,716,872 of record CAMZMU010000033.1, on the reverse strand, counting down.
AAGCAAAGATTACCATAAAAAAAGCATTATGCAAAGATGCTACTACCATTTTTCGGCAAACAGAAAAACAAACACGCTATTTGAGTTTTTTTTTCAAGGCTGAGGCACCAATGCACAATTTAATCCAAACTTAACATTTAACTTTATCTTTGTGATGAATTTGACAAGCTGAGCCCAAACAACAATTATCTAACCATAGCTCCTGTCTAAAGATTCATGATTTGCTCGCTTAAGGTCCCGTTCAGATCATGAAATTTTGGTGGGGAAAAGAATCAAATCAAGGTTTACTGACTGGTCATAACATGCAGAATCTCATCCCACTTGTAGGGTCTTTTTTTTAAACGGATAAGGCCCGGAAGGACCTGGAGACTATGTTGATACAGGTTTACAAAGAAGCCCCTACAAACATGAGAAATAACAACTAGAGCCTCAGATTTTACAAACAGGACCCTGACAAAAAAGTAAAAACACGATCGAGTCTCGGTCCACTCTGCCGCTTCTCGTTGACCTCCAAGCACGGGCACCGGCGCCGGCGCCCAGGGAACAAGCCACTTGGGGCGATGCCCGCACTAGATCCCTAGCCGAGGAGGAACACTGCTTCTTGGCGTGGAGAGGCTCCCTTTGCCAAAGATAACCCGGCGAACCATCGCCGGCGCTGACGAGCTCCAACATGTGTTGCGGCTTCCAGGGCGCCTGCCTTTTCTTGCGCACACCGAACTCAACGAGCTCCACATGTAGGAGCAGGAGGTCCCTCTTCTCCCTCCCGCAAGTCACCACGATAGGAGGGAGAAAGTCAGGAATCTCCACATCTCCACGATGCAGAGCTCCGCCTTCGAGCTTTATTGATGGGGCTGCTGAGAGGACACTGCTCCTTCTGCTCCGACCTCCGGAGCACCGCAAGCAACTGTTTCTCCTCCACCTTCCGCCGGTAGCAGCTCACCATCTCCGGCAGAAACACCACCGGCATGACGCCAACACGGCACATAGGCCAAAACCTTAAGCTACTACTACAGTAATATGTGGCCCGGCTTCCCCTCCCCAGCATCTCCAGCCGACGGGGCCACCAGATAGGTGAGAGAGGGAAGCCAGAAGGTGGGGAACGACTCTCAAGAGGTGGGGGTGGGAGAGAGAAAGGGAAGGGGGAAATGAGCGGTCTCACTCCGTCCCACTTGTAGGTTCATTCGCCCATGTAACCTCTCACTCTTGGTTTTCCTTGTAATTTCTTACAAGGTGGTCCAATTTGAAAAATTACATGCTCCCGTTTTTTTTGTTTTGGACATTTTCGTAGAGATATGAACATATTGTTTTACAGGATTTTCGTAGAATTACATGTGAAAAGATTAAAACTCGGATGAACAGAACAACTTAAGAGCATGCATTACATACAACCATTAAGAGAGTGAACATGTTTTATGAATTTACCCTCAATTAGGAGTAAGTCCTATTTTCATACTACCTCGAGTGGTTGGCATCCACTATTTCACGATAATGGAACATACTCAGGGCGGGCGGCAAAATCCGATACCCTGTGCGAAACTCTATAACGGGCCCTATCTCACACGAAAATTTGAACCAATAAATAATTCTAATGTATATGACATAATATTTTACATAACAATTGAATATATTGAGAATTATACCTATTTATATTATGTTCCTTTTCTTTTCTCTTTCTCTTCTGGAAACCGGACTGATGTTTCCCCATGAAGATTTAAATATGTATTATTGAAACAGCAGATACAAATGATAAATAAAATAAAATTGAAGTGATACGGCATCAGATATCAATTGGAGAATATGCGTCAATGTTTGGCAACTAGACGAACCGCCTAACTCAGCTAGTCTCGTGTCCTGTCTGGTTGAACTGATATAATGTGATCTTTGACCGAGGAGGCAAGAACCGATCTCAAAGGATACCTGCCAAAAGTTAATTAGGATTTAGAAATTAAAGTAGGAGTCGATCAGCCCAAGTTCATCAGAAAGAAGGAATTATGATTTAGGAGTAGGAGCAGGCTACCTTTTTTGATAAAGAGTAGTGTCGTCCGTCGTCAGCTACATTATCAAACGCATTTAAAAAGAGAATTAATCGCTTACTCTTCTTCTTGCTCCTCGTGTTGGTTGTTATCGCCGCTGGTTGACCAGAGAGGGAACCCCTAGTTCTAGAGCACCACTAGCGCAATGTCATAGAACCCGTACTACGCCATAGCGCCTCGTCGCCTTCATATCCTTGGCAGGGTGCAAATTTACCCAATACATAAATGAACAAACATAACCGATCAATTCGATCAACTTGTGATTCTATCATGTTCTTCTCAAAGCATGCTCTGTTGTACACCTTTTATATGGCTCAATATATGGCTGCATGCCCACCAATATGTGCTTGCTGCCACGGGCAGCGTATCGTAGTGCTAGGGGCATGCACATGAACCACGGCCTAAAAAAAGTACCTACTGCTTAGTCAATAAACCAATTTGTGCACCACCTCAATTTAGGACAATGGCATCCTGGGTGTCCTAAACACAGCAATAAGAGAAGCCCAAGCACTTGGGTTAACCCCGGTCAATAATGATCTAACTGTGCTGGCCCCTGCTTGCTGCCAGATGTCTAGGGATCCACCAAAAGTATTATGTAAAATGAGCAAGCTAACTATTTCAGGCACATACATTGTTGCAAAAGAAAACAAGGAAAACGATGTTTCGTAAAACTTGCATTCATGCTTTTCTGTGACGATAGATGCGAAGGATCCCTACACATTGTTTTGTAACCATGTTGTCTTTTGTTACTATGGCGTAGTGTCAAATCAGCCTTGTTGAACATGTATGTACGTGTATAGGCTAGGGTTTTGTACGTTGTACCTGTAGCGTCTCTCTCCCCCTGTATCTATTGGGAGACTAGACCCGGTCACACCCTTGTACCTATATATGTGCTATGTGCACGATCAATGCAATCATCGATGCACCTAAATCCCTCTAACATGGTATCAGACACCGTATCGGTCCCCTAACCTAGCTTCCGCCTACCCTAGCCGCCGCCACGGGCCGCTGCCCCTGCCGCCGCCGCCTCCTTGCCGCCGCCGCAGCCGCCGCCCACGCCGCCGCCACCCGCGTCGCTGCCCTCTCCCCGCAGCCGCGCCCCTACCCCAGCCGCCGCACCCTCCTCCTCTCGCGCCGCCGCTCCCTCTCTTCTGCGTGCGCAGCATGTCGTCGCCCGCCTCCTCCCGCACCAACCCGTTCGCCGGCCCCGATCCCGCCGCCATCCGCGACATCAACATCCGGGATCGTGTTCCCGTGACCCTCGACGCCACCACGTCCTCCTACTACCCCTGGAAGACGTACCTCTCCCTTCTCTTCCGCGAGGAGAATCTCGTGGATCACATCGACGGCTCCGTCGACTCGCGCGCCATGGTGAACGACCCCGAGTGGACCGCGATCGATGCTACGCTCATCCGCTGGTTCTACACCACCATCTCGCGCGATCTGTTTCTCACCGTCGTCAGCGACGGCGATGACGCACGCGCCGTGTGGATCAAGCTCACCGGCCTCTTCACCGACAACAAGCTCCAGCGCCGTGTATTCTTGCAGCAAGAATTCTTTGACTGCCATCAGGACGACAAGTCCATTGACGAGTATTGTCGCCGCCTCAAGCAGTTGGCGGATGAGCTGCGCGACATCGGCACCAAGATCGATGACGACCTTCTCCTCAGCACGCTCACCGCCGGCCTCAACGAGGACTTCGGCAATGCTGCTGGCAACCTCACCTTGATGCCGGATCCTTTCTTCCCCAAGTTCATGGCATACCTGAAGCTGGAGGAACGCCGGATGAAAGGGGTGAAGAAACGCGTGCAGCATCAGGCCCTCGCCGCCAGCACCTCTCGTGGCGCACCGCCACCTACTGCCCCGCCCGCACCACGGCCGCAGCAGCAGCCTACCCCGCCGCCAGGGTACTACACCGCCCCTCCGCTGCTCCCCAACAGCAGCAAGGCGGGTGCCGTGGTAACCGCCGCAGGGGCCGCAAGCCGCAGCAGCAGCAGGCGCACGAGGGCGGCCAGGCATCCGGGGGGGCGCCACGTCCACACCAGCCCACCCCGCCATGGACGTACGGCTCTAACCCATGGACGGGCGTCGTCCATGCATACTCCATGCCGGTGCCTAGGGCACCCACACCGAGTCTCTTCGGGACCCATCCGTCGAGTCACCAGGCGTACCTCGCCGGGCCTGCCGCTGCGCCCCACGGCGCCCCATACCCGGCCCTTGGCGCCGCGCCCCATGCCGCCCCTACCCGGCCTTCCACGCCCCGCCGGCCGCGGGTAGCTACGACGCCGCGCCACCATATGGCGGGTACCCGCCCCAGGTGCCGCCTCCATGGGATCCCGCCCTACTCGCCGCGTTGCACTCGGCGCCGTCCCCCAGCAACTATGGTGGCGGCGGTGACTGGCACATGGACACGGGCGCCACCGCTCATATGACATCTCACCCCGGTAACCTTACGTCTTCCACTCCCGTTCATACTTCTACTCGTATCACCGTTGGTAACGGTTCCTCCTTACCCATTACACATGTCGGTCATAGGTCTTTTCCCTCCACATCTACTATTACCATGTCTAATGTCCTTGTTTCTCCTAACTTAGTCACAAACCTCGTTTCTGTTCGTCGTCTTACTCGTGAGAATCCCATTACTGTTGAATTTGACGCTGTTGGTTTTTCTGTGAAGGACGCCCATACACGGATGGTTCTCCACCGATGTGATTGTAACATCCCAAAAATTATTAATACCAAAAATGGGAGCCAACAAAAACTTTTGTTAAATTATATGTGTTGATCTCATATTCTTGCTTGTTGTTTATTTCCTCTTGTTGTGTGTTGCTTGCTCTATTGAGAACATAAAGAAAAGAAGAGGAATAAATTAAAAGCAAAACAAGAAAAAAAATGTGGCAAGTGCCACACAAATTCTCCAAGTGAGGATCTCATTTTGTTTCCAACAAAATTTAGTGGAGTGGTATTGCAAACCCTCCCATTTCATTCTTACTACTTATCTCTCTCAAATAGTATTTTCAAATTAGTTTTAAAAATTCAAAAGTAAACAAAGTAAAAATAAATTAAAATGCCATAATTAAAACACTATAAAAGAAAATGTTTCAAAACATTTTATTATTTTATGCCAATTTTTGTGGAGCTTCTGCACCTTATGGGAAGGCTCCACAAATTTTGCCAAATTTTTATAAATTGGTTTGGTGCCTCAAATTAAATCAAGAAATGCTTCTGGATTTAAACAGAAGGACTAAAAAGTAAATAAGAGAAAGAAGAAGGGAAACAAGCAGTGCACAGGAGCCAGGGGGTTTTTGCAAAACCGTCATCGTCTACCTCCCCTAGCTCACTGTCGCCGTCGCCGTGGCGCCTTGCTCGACGTCGCCGTTCCCAGGCCCCCCAGGGCCCCCTTGCCCGCGCTCTCCCTCGCCCCCGTGCCACTGCAACCTCTGCGGGCAGAGGAGACCCTCTCCCCTCGCCTTAACGCCGTTGTCCCCCATTCCTCCGCCGTGGATGAACGGACGGCGCCGGCCAAAATTGGCCCAGCTCACCGCACCTCGCCACGCGATCCTCTACGCCGCGAGCCCTAGCTCCATCCCGGACCCCCCAGACACCGCGCGCCGGCCTCTCCGCCCCTCTGGAGCTCTCCTGCACCCGACCCACCATGGACCGACCTCGGCCGATAAATACCCCACTCGCACCGTGCACTCCCTCCACTCCATCCCGACCCCTCTCACTCTCTCCACTCCTCAGTGCACCGCCAGGAGGGCGGAGCCACGCCCTCGAAGCTCCAGCTGCCCGTGAGCTTCCTCGACGCTCCGCCGCATCCGAAGGTGGACGCCGACACGGCCGTGCCGTGTTACTGCTCCCCTTCCTCCACTGACCACACCACCTTGATCCCCGTACTCCCCGCACTCACCCGAGCCTTTTGCCCCTCTGTTTTGTGCACAGAGACGCCGCCAGGACACCGCCGGAGACCGCTGCCGTGGCCGTGGAAGTTCAGCGGCTCGCCGTCGACGATTCACGCCGCCCCAGCAAGCTCCAGTCGCACCACGAACTTCCCCGAGCCTCCGCCGTCGCCCTGCACCGTCCCCGAGCCTTCCCGAGCCCTCTAGGTGAGGTTTTGCCCAACCTCGCCGTCGCCGGAGCCACGGCGCCGCCCAAATATGGTCGTCGCCGATGGATTCGTCGCGGACCGTTGGATCTCCATCCAACGGTAGCTTACCGTTTCGGATAGAAAAGAAAGAGAGAGAGAGACTGACGAGCGGGCCCCGCTCGTCAGGGTTTTATTAATTTCCCTGCGTGCGCTGTGCCGCTGACCAGTGGGTCCCCCATGTCATAAATTTAAACATTATCCACACTGAACACATTTTCTATTTTTAATTTCAGAAGAATTTCAGTACTGGACCCAATTTGTAAAATCAATAACTTGAGATTTAGGAATCCAAATAAATCAAACTCAATTGTTCTGGAAAGCTTATGAAATTGTTTAACCAACCCAATTGGTCTCATGTCATTTAAATAAATAGTTAAAAAGAATTATTGAAAATGCCACAGAAGGTTCAAAATCTAAACTTGTTTGTTTCTGATACTCTGCTAGTCCAAATAATTCCAAACCAATTTTGCTAGCTTAGTACTGCCTTGTATTAGCTCCCCTAATTTTGGTAGAATTATTTAAGCAATATTAATTGTTGACTTTAAGATAAACCCTTCTGGACAAAAACAAACAAATATGTTTATTGGTTGATCCAAATGAGTTAGGACCAATTTTGTTAGCTCACATATAGCAATGTTTACTTACCCCTAAAAGGATTTAATTTTTGGAACAACAGAACATATTTGGTAACCAAAACTTGATTATTAAGCTACTGGATTCAAACCAATGTGTAGGGAGTTTGGTAACTCCAAATGATCCAATTCAAATTGGGTTGTCTTCTACACATCAGTAGCTTTCTATAGAAATTTAGTTTGTATTTTTGTGACCAACAGAACTCAAGTTGTGCAATTAAACATGTTTAACAAGTTTCTGCCATAATTTGGACTTAAACAATTAATGTTTAATTCAATTGTTTTGAAATTAAATTGTATTGTTTGTTGTATCCAGTGGCTATTTAGAGCATTTAGGATTGTGATACTGTGATGATGTGATGTTGTTTGAGTAGTTTTAGTGATTGCTTGTATTTGTTTGTTTATCGATTAGACGAGAACGTTGCCGGAGATATCGAGGAGGGGGAATTTGTTGAACCAGAAGATCAAGATCAAGTCCCCTTTGCCGAGCAAGGCAAGCTACTCTCTGAGCTTGCACCTAAATATATATGCATCTACTTTGATCAAATGATTTACTCTTAAAACCAATGGTTTACAAAACCTTTTCCAAAAGTGTATGGAAATTATTTTGCCACCCTATGTAGTAGTTATGAAACTTTAGGATGGAAAACAATGTTGTTTATTCAAACTCCTTTGGAAATACTTGTGTGGTTATGGAATGCCGAGATGTCGGTGTTAAAGTGGAGAAATGGAAAAATGGGAATGTTTATGAAAAATGCACAGTATCCTAGTACTATGACAACCAATCTTAATCTGTGCGACCACACTTACCCCCATATGGGAACGGGGCTTAGTCATATAATTTGCTCTTATTAGTATGGGATACCTCATCGACGGAGATGACTCCGTTATGCATGAGGGGATGGTTTGTGAACTCCCCTGACCTGGGTCCTCGCTCAAACTCTATGGAAAGATAAGGAGGAGGATTGAAGACTTCATAAATGTGGTCGCCGGGAAAAACATATGAGTCCTCACACTTAGGGTTGCCGACGGGGACCGGACTGAGTGTTGGTGGGAATTATCATATGGGTAGGATCCTATACTAGCATGAGCAAAGGAGAGGCTAGGGTCGGTGGCTCAACTTCGCATACACCTTGTATGGCGGGACGTGGCTGACACGATGAGTTACCGGATGGGTGTGGGATAAAAAGCGTGCTACCTCTGCAGAGGGTCAAAACTATTCGAATAGCCGGGTCCCCGGATATGGACAATTGGGAGGCTGTCCTAAGATCATGTGCAAATTTTTGGAAAAGCTTTTAAGTTTAAAAGAAAATGAATTGGTGATGGCATGATATAACTATACCAAATGGAGTGGTATGAGTTGTTGGACTAATTGGACCATGGTGAGCCTTGGTCCGGAAAAGAAAGGGTTTGGAGAAACAAAGAGATGGTGATTTCTTTTAAAAACAGTTATAAAACTCTTCTTACCTTTTTCAATAAAGATATAGAGATGTTTTAAAACAATTAAAAGTGGTAAGTTAAAATAAAGTAGTGCATACTCATGTTGGGGTAGTTTGCGAGTACATTCAAATGTACTCATATTGGTTTCGTCCCTGGCTATTGTCCTAGCCAGACTACGAGGAGGAGCACTACGCCGAGCAGGAGTATGGCGACTTCTACGCGAACTAAGGATCTCCACAAGTCAGCTGCCTGTCGGGTCGTCATCGTTAGAATATGATGTCTACTACGCCGTAGCTTCCGCTGATATTTTGGTTTGGCCCTTGAAGGCACCTATGTAAGAACTTGGTCTAAATGACCATTTATGTAAGACTTTTTATTCGGTACTGTAATGGATGTAAACTTTGGTATCCAATTCGGATTATGTGCAACGACAGACTGATCACGGGATCGTTGTGTTAAGCATAATCGGGTATTTCGGACAGCTAGTCCGGGGTCCCCACAGACTTGGTATCAGAGCCATCCTGACTTTAGGAAACCTTAGTTAGCATGGTCGTCAAACAAGTGTTATCAAAAAGAGTAATTTCTAAAAGAAAGGAGTGAAGTATTTTTGAAAACCGCTTATCTCCAATCCTCTTACTTATGCAAAAATTTATTCTCATTAAACATTACAATTTCCTTAGTATCCTTAAAATTTTGTGCACTTATCATCCCACTAACTTAAAATTTTGCTTAAAAATTTGTAGATGGCACTCCACTGGACCGAGTTCGTTCAGCTGGAGAAGGATAGCAAGCTGACGTTCGAGAATGACTTGTTCGAGTTGAGCAAGCTGCTAGGTCGCCCCGCTCCAGAGTTTGAGGGAGCCCAGATTGATGTTCACGGTGTCGGAAGGCTGAGCTGGCTCATCAGGTCGTCAGTTCGCCGGAACATCAAGTCTCCCAGTTCCAGGACGCTCGTCTTCACCACCAAGGAGGCCACCTGGGTTGACGGTCTCTGTACTGCTACACAGAGGATGATAGCCCGACTTTGTGAGGAGCACAAGGCGGAGTTAGTAGACTCCCGTTTCCGGTTCTACGGGAGGCGCAACTGCGACGGACACCCTACTCCTTCCCCTTGCCACCCGATGTTTGGGAGCTACATCATGGACATGGAGCTCTTACTTCAGCACACCCAGGATGATCTGATGCGCACTAGGATTCAGCTTCGCTTTGACCGCGAGTCGCTCGTTGAGCTTCGCGAGAATGAGGAGAAGCTGCTGGAGGATAAGGTCGCTCTTCTCGGAAAGAGGGCCCAGCTGAGGAGGACCATCGTGAAGCTCCGCAAGAAGGTGGCAGAGCAGGACCAGCTGATCGAGGATCTAGAGCACCATACTGACGAGATGGAGGAGGAGGGCGAGGATCTCCGCAAGGAGAACAACGCTTTCCTCAGTGACGATGGTGACTTTGAGGAGGAGATGGACTGTGAGGAGGAGGATGATGAGGAGGAGTTAGTTGACGAGGAGGAGGAGCCACTCGAGGCTGTTCTCGAGGACGAGGAGGAGGATCCCGAGGAGCCAGCCTACCAGTCAGATGCTGACGTGTTAGAGCTGGAGGTTCCACCTCAGTAGGCGAGTGACTTGATCACTACCGCAGGATTAGGTTGACCCCTATCGCTAGTCGAGTCGGAGTAGTGGTTCTTTTGGAAACCAGATGCTATGTGTCTTAGATGTAAGGTGATGTTGTAAGCTTGATGTTGTAAGCTTGAAGTTGATGTGAACTCCTTGATGTGTTGTTTGTGAAATATAAGTATGTTTGTCTTGTTTAAATCTGTGTGAAATATTTTCATATAATCCTTAAATTAAACAACCACTTGCGAAATCGTCTTTCCCTTAGTCGAACTTTTCTGCCTTGCCTCTTATACCCGGTGTGCTTCAGGATGCCGCCCCGTCGCGACAATACGGGAGGATCAGGATCAGCACCACCACCACCAGACCCAACCCCCGCTCAACTTCTCGCGCTTATCATGGAGGAACGTGAAAATGCCCGGCAGGAGCGCCAGGCTCATCTCACTGCCCTGCAACAACTCGCAGCCGCTTACAACAACAACAACAACAACAACAACAATGGTGGTAATGGCAATGGCAATGAGAACCCGCGATCCACCTTAGGCGATTTCCAGAAAACCAACCCGCCTACCTTCTCCAGGGGACTTCACCCACTGGAAGCCGATGATTGGCTTCTTACCATTGGGAACAATCTGCAAGTTGCTGCTGTAGGAGACAATGAAAAGGTGCTGTATGCAACCCACTATCTTGCTGGACCTGCACGAGCTTGGTGGGAAGCTACCAAAGCTCTCCAGCAGGCTGACCACGTCATCAACTGGGCTGAGTTCAAGGAGAAGTTTCGCAGGAAGCACATTTCTGGTGGACTCATTGATAGGAAGAGGGATGAATTCCGCAAGCTGAGGCAGGGAAGTAGAGATGTAGTCGGCTATCTTGATGAGTTTACCGACTTATCTCGGTATGCTCCCGAGGACACCGACAAGGAGGAGAAGAAGATGGAACGTTTCCTGAATGGGCTGCATGATGAACTGCAGTGTGCTTTGGTTGTCCATGACTTCCGTGATCTGGAGTCACTTGTGGACAAAGCCATCCAGCTGGAGACCAAGCGCAAGTCTATGTATGAAGGTCGCAAGAGGAGGATGAATGCTCAGGAAGGTTCGAGCAGTCAGAAGCCTCGTATCTTTCAGCAAAACCCCAAACCTGCCTATCGACCACCCCAAGCTCCACGCCCCAATTTCCCTAACCGCCCAAACAACTTCAACCGCCCAAACAACTTCAACCGCCCCAATGACAATAACCGTCCCAGAGGAAACTTCAACAACTTCAACCCCAATGCCAATGTTGTCTGCTTTGAATGTGGCAACAAAGGTCACTACTCCAAGGAATGCCCCAATCCCAAGAGGAATGTTCAGCGCCCCAATGCCCCGGCACCGAACAATGGTCAAGGCCGCAATGGAAATGGTAATGGCAAGAATGCCGCACCCCGCGGAAATGCTGCTGTTGTCAAGGGTCGTCTGCACCACATCAATGCTGAAGAAGCTCAAGATGCGCCGGATGTCGTGCTGGGTACGTTCCTTGTCAACTCAGTACCTGCAACTGTTCTGTTTGATTCTGGTGCAACACATTCGTTTGTTACCGAGGAGTTTGTTGCTAAGGGAGGTTTAGTAGAAGGCTTCCTAACTAAAACCTTGAGTATACAAATCCCTGGTTCCACCCTAGAAACCAAGAGATTTTGTCCAAATACTGCCATAGAGATTTCAGGCGAGAAATTTGCAGCCGACCTAATTGTTTTAGGAACCCAAGGCATAGATGTCATACTCGGTATGAATTGGCTAGCCAAGTACCATGGTCGAATAGACTGTGCCAGAAGAGCTGTATCCATCACCACCGACAAAGAAGTAGAAGTGGAGTTTGTGTCTGAACCCAATCACCCCCAACCAGGCTGCCACGAGGGCATAGCTCGACCCACCCTAGATGAGATCCGTGTTGTTCACCTATTCCGAGATGTTTTTCCTGAGGAATTACCTGGTATGCCGCCAGACCGGGAAATTGAGTTCATAATTGAGCTTATCCCAGGAACAGCCCCAATATCCCAAAGACCTTATCGGATGAATCCGGAAGAACTGGTTGAGTTGAAGAAGCAGTTGGCAGATATGCTTAGCAAAGGACTTGTTCGTCCAAGTGCTTCACCCTGGGGATCACCTATTATTTTTGTGGACAAGAGAGACGGTACCACACGACTGTGTGTGGATTATCGCAGGCTAAATGACGTGACCATTAAAAACAAGTATCCCCTTCCCAAGATCGAGGATCTGTTCGATCAGATGAACGGAGCCCGAGTCTTTTCAAAGATCGATCTTCGGACAGGTTACCATCAGTTGAAGATCAGAGAGACAGACATTCCCAAGACCGCCTTCACCACCCGTTACGGTTTGTTTGAATACACGGTGATGTCCTTTGGTCTGACCAATGCCCCAGCCTATTTCATGAATCTCATGAACAAGATTTTCATGGAGTACCTCGACAAGTTCGTGGTAGTATTCCTTGATGACATCCTTATTTATTCCAAACCGAAGAAGAGCATGCTGAACACCTGCGTCTAGTTTTGGAGACCCTCCGAGAGCACCAGCTGTATGCCAAGCTTAGCAAGTGTGAGTTTTGGCTCAATGAAGTGGCGTTTCTCGGACATATAGTATCTGCTGGAGGAATTTCTGTTGACCCAGAGAAGATCCAAGCCATTATTGACTGGTTATCCCCGACCAGTGTGACTGAAATCCGAAGCTTTCTCGGACTCGCCGGTTATTACCGCAAGTTCGTTGAGGGATTTTCCAGTATAGCCAAGCCCTTGACCCAACTGTTGAAGAAGGACAAGAAATTTGAATGGACTCAGAAGTGCGAAGATAGTTTCCAAGAGTTGAAGAAGAGACTAACCTCCACCCCAATCCTGGTTATGCCAGACGTCACCCAGAGTTTCGACGTGTATTGCGATGCATCACGCCTCGGACTTGGTTGCGTTCTGATGCAAGAAGGCAAAGTTGTGTCGTACCTGTCCCGGCAGTTGCGACCGCATGAAGAGAATTACCCAACCCATGACCTGGAATTAGCTGCTGTGGTCCTTGCTCTTAAAAAGTGGCGTCCCTACCTTGCGGGACATCGCTGTGAGATCTATACGGATCATAAGAGCCTGAAGTATATTTTCACCCAGAAGGAGTTGAACCTGCGACAGAGGAGATGGATGGAATTAATCAAGGATTATGATATTGGAATCCACTATCACCCCGGAAAGGCAAATGTAGTTGCCGATGCCCTTAGTCGCAAACCCTGTACCCTGAATGCCTTAATCCAAGCCGAACAACCAGCCTTGTTCAAAGAGTTCGAAAATTTTGGACTAGAACTTGTTAGCCATGGATATCTCGCCAATTTGGAGTTAGCCCCAACCCTGATGGATCAAATCAAAGAAGCCCAAAAAGGTCATGAAAGCATTGAAGGAATTAGGAAGAAGATCTCCCTCAGCAAAGCACCCGGTTTTACCGAGGATGCTGAAGGAGTGCTGAAATTCAATGATCGTATCTGTGTGCCCAATGTCACGGAACTTAAGGAGTTAATCCTGAAGGAAGCCCATGAGACCCCTTATTCAATCCACCCCGGCGGAACCAAGATGTACCAAGACCTTCGAGAAAGATTTTGGTGGCATGGAATGAAGCGAGAGATTGGTTCTTTTGTAGCCAAATGTGACATCTGTCAGCGAGTCAAGGCTGAACATCAGCGGCCCGCTGGATTGCTTCAACCTTTGAAAGTTCCCGAGTGGAAGTGGGATGAGATTGGAATGGATTTTATTACCGGACTTCCAAGATCCAACCGAGGCCATGATTCAATCTGGGTCATCGTTGATCGATTGACCAAGGTTGCTCATTTTGTACCTGTCAAGACCACTTATACCGGAGCTCAGTTAGCAGACTTGTATATTTCCAGAATAGTAAGCCTGCATGGTGTGCCTAAGAAGATTGTATCTGATAGAGGTACGCAATTCACCTCAAGATTCTGGAAATCCCTTCATGAAGCCCTCGGAACCAAGTTAGCATTTAGCACAGCTTATCATCCCCAGACCGATGGCCAAACTGAGCGAGTGAACCAGATATTGGAGGACATGCTTCGTGCATGTGTTCTATCCTATGGTTCCAAGTGGGAAGATTGTCTCCGTTTGCAGAGTTCTCGTACAACAATAGTTATCAGTCCAGTCTGCAAATGGCCCCTTTTGAAGCCCTTTACGGCAAGAAGTGTCGTACACCCCTGAATTGGTCTGATACCGGAGAAAGCAAATTGTTCGGTCCAGATACCCTCCGTGAAGCTGAAGAGCAAGTTCAGCTTATTCGTGAGCGCCTCAAAACTGCCCAATCCCGTCAGAAGAGTTACGCTGACACCAAGCGCCGTGACCTCACTTTCAGTATTGGAGATTATGTTTATCTCCGAGTGACACCCCTCAAAGGAATGCAACGTTTCCATGTCAAGGGAAAGTTAGCGCCAAGGTATATTGGACCCTTCAAGATCATCGCTCGTCGAGGAGAAGTATCCTATCAGCTGGAATTGCCACCGGAGTTAGGAGATTATCATGATGTCTTCCACATTTCCTTGCTCCGGAAGTGTCTTGAAGTTCCTGACCAGCCTGATGTTTTCAAAAACATCGACCACCTCTCCATCGACCTGAACCAAGATTTGACTTATCGCGAGAGGCCCCTCAAGATTCTCGAAGAAGATGTTCGTGTTACCCGAAGACGTGCGATCAAGTTTTACAAAGTCCAGTGGACTAACCACTCTGAAGAAGAAGCAACTTGGGAACGTGAAGATTATCTTAGGAGCGAATTCCCAGGCCTCTTTAGTACCTAAGCCTAGCAAATCTCGGGACGAGATTTATTTTAAGGAGGGAAGGATTGTAACATCCCAAAAATTATTATTAATTCCAAAAATGGGAGCCAACAAAAACTTTTGTTAAATTATATGTGTTGATCTCATTCTTGCTTGTGTTGTTATTTCTCTTGTTGTGTGTTGCTTGCTCTATTTGAGAACATAAGAAAAGAAGAGAATAAATTAAAAGCAAAACAAGAAAAATAAATGTGGCAAGTGCCACACAAATTCTCCAAGTGAGGATCTCATTTTGTTTCCAACAAAATTTAGTGGAGTGGTATTGCAAACCCTCCCATTTCATTCTTACTACTTATCTCTCTCAAATAGTATTTTCAAATTAGTTTTAAAAATTCAAAAGTAAACAAAGTAAAAATAAATTAAAATGCCATAATTAAAACACTATAAAAGAAAATGTTTCAAAACATTTTATTATTTTATGCCAATTTTTGTGGAGCTTCTGCACCTTATGGGAAGGCTCCACAAATTTTGCCAAATTTTTATAAATTGATTTGTGCCTCAAATTAAATCAAGAAATGCTTCTGGATTTAAACAGAAGGACTAAAAAGTAAATAAGAGAAAGAAGAAGGGAAACAAGCAGTGCACAGGAGCCAGGGGGTTTTTGCAAAACCGTCATCGTCTACCTCCCCTAGCTCACTGTCGCCGTCGCCGTGGCGCCTTGCTCGACGTCGCCGTTCCCAGGCCCCCCAGGGCCCCCTTGCCCGCGCTCTCCCTCGCCCCCGTGCCACTGCAACCTCTGCGGGCAGAGGAGACCCTCTCCCCTCGCCTTAACGCCGCTGTCCCCCATTCCTCCGCCGTGGATGAACGGACGGCGCCGGCCAAAATTGGCCCAGCTCACCGCACCTCGCCACGCGATCCTCTACGCCGCGAGCCCTAGCTCCATCCCGGACCCCCCAGACACCGCGCGCCGGCCTCTCCGCCCCTCTGGAGCTCTCCTGCACCCGACCCACCATGGACCGACCTCGGCCGATAAATACCCCACCGCACCGTGCACTCCCTCCACTCCATCCCGACCCCTCTCACTCTCTCCACTCCTCAGTGCACCGCCAGGAGGGCGGAGCCACGCCCTCGAAGCTCCAGCTGCCCGTGAGCTTCCTCGACGCTCCGCCGCATCCGAAGGTGGACGCCGACACGGCCGTGCCGTGTTACTGCTCCCCTTCCTCCACTGACCACACCACCTTGATCCCCGTACTCCCCGCACTCACCCGAGCCTTTTGCCCCTCTGTTTTGTGCACAGAGACGCCGCCAGGACACCGCCGGAGACCGCTGCCGTGGCCGTGGAAGTTCAGCGGCTCGCCGTCGACGATTCACGCCGCCCCAGCAAGCTCCAGTCGCACCACGAACTTCCCCGAGCCTCCGCCGTCGCCCTGCACCGTCCCCGAGCCTTCCCGAGCCCTCTAGGTGAGGTTTTGCCCAACCTCGCCGTCGCCGGAGCCACGGCGCCGCCCAAATATGGTCGTCGCCGATGGATTCGTCGCGGACCGTTGGATCTCCATCCAACGGTAGCTTACCGTTTCGGATAGAAAAGAAAGAGAGAGAGAGACTGACGAGCGGGCCCCGCTCGTCAGGGTTTTATTAATTTCCCTGCGTGCGCTGTGCCGCTGACCAGTGGGTCCCCCATGTCATAAATTTAAACATTATCCACACTGAACACATTTTCTATTTTAATTTCAGAAGAATTTCAGTACTGGACCCAATTTGTAAAATCAATAACTTGAGATTTAGGAATCCAAATAAATCAAACTCAATTGTTCTGGAAAGCTTATGAAATTGTTTAACCAACCCAATTGGTCTCATGTCATTTAAATAAATAGTTAAAAAGAATTATTGAAAATGCCACAGAAGGTTCAAAATCTAAACTTGTTTGTTTCTGATACTCTGCTAGTCCAAATAATTCCAAACCAATTTTGCTAGCTTAGTACTGCCTTGTATTAGCTCCCCTAATTTTGGTAGAATTATTTAAGCAATATTAATTGTTGACTTTAAGATAAACCCTTCTGGACAAAAACAAACAAATATGTTTATTGGTTGATCCAAATGAGTTAGGACCAATTTTGTTAGCTCACATATAGCCATGTTTACTTACCCCTAAAAGGATTTAATTTTTGGAACAACAGAACATATTTGGTAACCAAAACTTGATTATTAAGCTACTGGATTCAAACCAATGTGTAGGGAGTTTGGTAACTCCAAATGATCCAATTCAAATTGGGTTGTCTTCTACACATCAGTAGCTTTCTATAGAAATTTAGTTTGTATTTTTGTGACCAACAGAACTCAAGTTGTGCAATTAAACATGTTTAACAAGTTTCTGCCATAATTTGGACTTAAACAATTAATGTTTAATTCAATTGTTTTGAAATTAAATTGTATTGTTTGTTGTATCCAGTGGCTATTTAGAGCATTTAGGATTGTGATACTGTGATGATGTGATGTTGTTTGAGTAGTTTAGTGATTGCTTGTATTTGTTTGTTTATCGATTAGACGAGAACGTTGCCGGAGATATCGAGGAGGGGGAATTTGTTGAACCAGAAGATCAAGATCAAGTCCCCTTTGCCGAGCAAGGCAAGCTACTCTCTGAGCTTGCACCTAAATATATATGCATCTACTTTGATCAAATGATTTACTCTTAAAACCAATGGTTTACAAAACCTTTTCCAAAAGTGTATGGAAATTATTTTGCCACCCTATGTAGTAGTTATGAAACTTTAGGATGGAAAACAATGTTGTTTATTCAAACTCCTTTGGAAATACTTGTGTGGTTATGGAATGCCGAGATGTCGGTGTTAAAGTGGAGAAATGGAAAAATGGGAATGTTTATGAAAAATGCACAGTATCCTAGTACTATGACAACCAATCTTAATCTGTGCGACCACACTTACCCCCATATGGGAACGGGGCTTAGTCATATAATTTGCTCTTATTAGTATGGGATACCTCATCGACGGAGATGACTCCGTTATGCATGAGGGGATGGTTTGTGAACTCCCCTGACCTGGGTCCTCGCTCAAACTCTATGGAAAGATAAGGAGGAGGATTGAAGACTTCATAAATGTGGTCGCCGGGAAAAACATATGAGTCCTCACACTTAGGGTTGCCGACGGGGACCGGACTGAGTGTTGGTGGGAATTATCATATGGGTAGGATCCTATACTAGCATGAGCAAAGGAGAGGCTAGGGTCGGTGGCTCAACTTCGCATACACCTTGTATGGCGGGACGTGGCTGACACGATGAGTTACCGGATGGGTGTGGGATAAAAAGCGTGCTACCTCTGCAGAGGGTCAAAACTATTCGAATAGCCGGGTCCCCGGATATGGACAATTGGGAGGCTGTCCTAAGATCATGTGCAAATTTTTGGAAAAGCTTTTAAGTTTAAAAGAAAATGAATTGGTGATGGCATGATGTAACTATACCAAATGGAGTGGTATGAGTTGTTGGACTAATTGGACCATGGTGAGCCTTGGTCCGGAAAAGAAAGGGTTTGGAGAAACAAATGAGATGGTGATTTCTTTTAAAAATAGTTATAAAACTCTTCTTACCTTTTTCAATAAAGATATAGAGATGTTTTAAAACAATTAAAAGTTGTAAGTTAAAATAAAGCTAGTGCATACTCATGTTGGGGTAGTTTGCGAGTACATTCAAATGTACTCATATTGGTTTCGTCCCTGGCTATTGTCCTAGCCAGACTACGAGGAGGAGCACTACGCCGAGCAGGAGTATGGCGACTTCTACGCGAACTAAGGATCTCCACAAGTCAGCTGCCTGTCGGGTCGTCATCGTTAGAATATGATGTCTACTACGCCGTAGCTTCCGCTGATATTTTGGTTTGGCCCTTGAAGGCACCTATGTAAGAACTTGGTCTAAATGACCATTTATGTAAGACTTTTTATTCGGTACTGTAATGGATGTAAACTTTGGTATCCAATTCGGATTATGTGCAACGACAGACTGATCACGGGATCGTTGTGTTAAGCATAATCGGGTATTTCGGACAGCTAGTCCGGGGTCCCCACAGTGATAGCCCCAACGAGCTCTACCCGGTGCATTCCTCCAACAGCACTACAACCCGTCCAGCCGCCTTCGCCGCTAGTGTCGATCTTTGGCATGCTCGTCTTGGTCATCCCAACTCCACCGTCTTGCATCAGATTCTTCAGAGTTTTTCATTCTCATGTAATAAAGCTGAAACACCATACTTGTGAGGCATGCCGTCTCGGCAAGCACGTTCGTCTTCCATTTAGCGAGTCTACCACTATTTCCACTTTCCATTTCAGTTATTGCATAGCGATGTTTGGACGTCCCCGGTTGCTAGCAACACGGGTTATCTATATTATTTGGTGATATTGGATGATTTTTCTCATTATGTGTGGACGTTTCCCCTACGTCGCAAATCCGACGCTGTCGCCACCCTCACTAACTTTTATTCCTATGTCGCCACTCAGTTCGGTCGTCCTATCCTTGCGCTTCAAACTGACAATGGCAAAGAGTTTGACAACGCCGCTGTCCGCCACCTCCTTGCGTCTCACGGCACCATCCTCCGCCTCACTTGCCCTTACACGTCCCAGCAAAATGGCCGCGCTGAGCGCGTCATTCGCACTCTTAACGACTGTGTCCGCACGTTGCTCTTTCACTCCAACGTGCCCCTAGGTTTTTGCCGGATGCTCTTGCCACCGCCACCCACCTTCTTAACATCCGCCCATGTCGTCCACGCTGGAACTATGCCCCTCATCAGCTCCTCTTTGGTGTAACCCATCCTATGATGGTCTCCGGATCTTCGGGTGTCTCTGTTATCCCAGCACCGCGTCCACCACTCCTCATAAACTCGCTCCACGGTCGGTCCCTTGTATTTTTCTCGGTTACCCCTCCCCAAAGGTTACCGGTGCTATGATCCAGTGTCCCACCGTGTGTACACATCGCGACACGTTTACTATGATGAGCTGGTATTTCTGTTTCAGCAGGTACCTTCACCATCGGCGCCCTCTTCGACGCGGCTCGCCCCTGCCTCTACACTTGGCGCGCCGCACCCCCGGCCCCGGCAGCGCCCTCCAGCAGCGCCGCGGCCACGGCTGCGCCCGCGCCCTCTGCGGCCCCGGCTGCGCCCGCGCGCACTGCGGCCCCGGCTGCGCCCCCCGCGTCCTCGGCATCTTCGGAGCCCGGCTCGACTTCCGCCTCGCCGGTCTCCTCTTCGGCTACGCCCGCCGTGGCTGCACCTCTCACTGGTGTGGTCACACGAGCTTGGACTGGGACTTTTCGTCCTAACACGCGCTACACCGACGCCGAGTACGCCTGCGCTGCGTCTACCTCGACTCCGTCTCCACTGCCCTCCTCCTCTCGCGCAGCTCTTCGGGATCCGAACTGGCTTGCCGCCATGCGCGAGGAGTTCGACGCCCTGCAGCGCAACCGCACGTGGCAGCTTGTCCCACGACCTCCTCATGCCAATGTCATCACTGGCAAGTGGGTCTTTCGCCACAAGACTCGCCCGGACGGTTCTCTTGAGCGCTATAAGGCGCGCTGGGTGGTACGCGGCTTTCGCCAGCGTGCCGGCGTGGACTTCACCGACACCTTCGCCCCGGTTGTAAAACCGGGCACGATTCGTGCCGTTCTCCAGCTCGCTGCCTCTCGCGCCTGGCCAGTTCACCAGCTCGATGTATCCAATGCTTTCTTGCATGGACATCTCGCCGAGCAAGTGTTCTGTCAGCAGCCTACCGGTTTCGTCGACACCGCCTTTCCGGACCACGTGTGCCTGCTCTCCCGTTTTCTTTACGGGTTAAAGCAGGCGCCTCGCGCTTGGTACCAGCGGATTGTGGCCTTCCTTCAGCAGCAGGGGTTCCGGTCCACTCGGTCCGATGCCTCCCTGTTTGTGTATCACCAGGGAGCCGCCACCGCGTATCTTCTTCTGTACGTCGACGACATCATCTTGACTGCTTCCTCGCCGGCCCTACTGCAGCAGATTACAGCTCGGCTCAGCACTGAGTTCGCCCTCAAGGACTTGGGGGCTCTCCACTACTTCCTCGGCATCGAGGTCGTCCGCCGCGCCACAGGCTTCTTTCTGCATCAGCAGAAGTATGCGCACGAGCTTCTGGAGCGAGCAGGCATGCTTAATTGCAAACCTGCTTCCACGCCTGTTGATACGAAGGCAAAGGTGTCCGCTGTCAAGGGCTCTCCGGCGTCCGACGCTCCCTTTTACCGCTCCATCGTCGGTGCCCTTCAGTATCTCACGCTGACGCGGCCGGACCTTCAGTATGCCGTTCAGCAGGTGTGTCTCCATATGCACGCCCCGCGTGATACTCACTGGGCCCTGGTGAAACGGATTCTCCGGTACATCTGTGGCACCATGGCCATGGGACTCACTTTGACGGCATCTTCTGACACCAGCCTTGTCGCCTACTCCGACGCCGACTGGGCTGGGTGTCCAGACACCAGACGCTCCACCTCAGGCTACTGTGTCTACCTCGGCCCCTCCTGATCTCGTGGTCGTCTAATAGACAGCCCACGGTTTCACGCTCGAGCGCCGAGGCCGAGTACAGGGCTGTGGCTAATGCCGTTGCCGAGTGCTCCTGGCTACGACAGCGGCTACAGGAGTTGCTATGCGAGGTTCCCAAGGCCACGATTGTCTACTGTGACAATGTCTCCGCGGTGTACCTCTCGGCTAATCCTGTCCATCATCGCCGGACGAAGCATATTGAGCTCGACATCCACTTTGTTCGGGAGCATGTCGCCCTTGGTCGTGTTCGAGTTTTACATGTACCCACCGATCAGCAGTTCGCCGATGTGATGACGAAGGGCCTTCCTACCTCGACTTTTGAAGGCTTTCGGTCTAGTCTTTGCGTCACCGACGACGCTTCGACTGCGGGGGGGTGTTGAACATGTATGTACGTGTATAGGCTAGGGTTTTGTACGTTGTACCTGTAGCGTCTCTCTGCCCCTGTATCTATTGGGAGACTAGACCCGGTCACACCCTTGTACCTATATATGTGCTATGTGCACGATCAATGCAATCATCGATGCACCTAAATCCCTCTAACAAGCCTCAACCAAATTTTGATACTCAAGCAAGCACCTCCCCGGTTAGGAGTAAGTCCTAAATGATTTATGTGGTTGTGTATAGATTAATGGAAAAAATAAAATGAAATGATTGAATCGTTAGCAGCTTGCCCTGATAGGTCAGGTATAGCTTTTAACATGTAAGTTGCCAACTAATTTCGAAGAGATAGTGTGTCAAAGAAGGCAAGTCAAAGAAGGTAACATCAACAGATTAATTAGTTAAGCCGGCT
The DNA here is from genome assembly GCA_947311845.1 of Poa pratensis. Taxonomy (NCBI): domain Eukaryota; kingdom Viridiplantae; phylum Streptophyta; class Magnoliopsida; order Poales; family Poaceae; genus Poa; species Poa pratensis. The sequence goes on along the minus strand of CAMZMU010000033.1, from coordinate 6,694,890 downwards.
GTCTGCTGTCTGATTAATTAATTGGCACATAACTAAACGACACAAAAGAACATCATTAAGTATATTTGAGAATGAAAGAATGGGAATGAATCTCTGCTTGTATTGATGATTGACTTGGGTATTTATAGGTACCCAAAGGATGCATACAAGGTCGGTTACAAGGTTCGCGTCCCCTCGGAGGGACGCAGCGTTTGGACAAAAGCAACTGCCAAGTTTGCTTAGGATCTAAGCTAATTTCTAACTGCCTAGTTAGCCTAATATCTAAGCTAATTTATTCCTAACACTCCCCCTTGGACAACGCAAATCCTTGAAAATCTCTTGTATAATCTTCGGATCTTCTTGCATAGTCTTTAGAGTGTTCTTGTGTATCCATAAGGATGTCCTTGTAAACAACCCTGTCTTTTGTAGATTCAATCATCTTGAAAAATTTCATCCATAGAACCTCTCCCCCAAAAACCTTGTGGGGAAAAAAATATGAGAAGTGTTGTGTTCGATATGTTGTAAAAACTCCTTTAAACCCCGTGGGAAAAATAAGGAGGAAATAATACAGCATATAATGAGTATTGTCTCATTGATAACTCATATGAGAAAAACCTTGATAGGAAAAATCTCATTGCTGAGTTTAGACATCAATAAATATGTCTTATATACTTTCTTTAAAAACCCCGGTGGGGAAAATACAGAAGTATGACATAGGATAATGAAAATATATTGCCTCATTTAGCACCTTATATGAGAAACTTGAGAGTAAACTCATAAAGTGAAAAGGAGTGAAAATGAGTGCAATACAACGTGCCACTGAAAACTCCTCTAAAACCCAGTGGGAAACAATATAAGGAGAAAGCAAAATGGCATATCCAAACACTTGTATTTATATTGTCTCATTAAAAACCTTTTATGAGAAACCATTAGGGAAAAACCCATCAAGGGAAAAAGAGTACAATATATATGATCTGAAGATCATCGATGGGTTATGATACGGGAGTTTACTCCCCCTGAACTTTGCAAATCTCAGTTAATTGCACTATTGTTCTCTATATAACCTGTATGCATTTGAGTAATACAAGTGGTATTATCTTGATAGACAATGGTAGTAGTTGATTCTGTTGAATCTTAACCACAATTTTGAATGTGGTATCATTATATGAAGCCATATACATTTTATGATGCTTCGTATAAAGTGATTCTTCCAGAATGATTAGTGCTAGTAGACATTAGAGTCTATTTTGAAGATTTCCCTTAAAAGGATCTTCCACTGAGCTCAGTCATGATTTGGCATTTTTCGGGATCAGATTATTATAGCCAATATATGTATATCACACAATGGTCAATTCTGGATGTTCCTGAGGGATTTAATGAAGATCTTTAGTTCCTTGAAGATATCAAAGGATATATTACACAAACATTTAGGACTTCAATTGACATTAAAATATTGTCACATGTGATGTAGTTTGCAACAATGATATTGAGATATGGAACTAGAGGTCCCCATACCACTTCATCATTGCTACTATGTGTAACATGAGTTTACATCCCTGTTTGGGATAGTATGACCATATGTGTCTTTATATGATTTATCCATATTTAATTTCTATCATATTTTATGGATATGTGTGACTGATAGATATGTATTCCTAAAGGGAATATTCTCAAGTTGTGAACTTGAATAGTATTTGGTTTCATCCAAATCTCTGTCTATATGATTGCGAGTACCTTTCATGTATTGTATAGACTTCAATGATAAGATCATCGACATATATATAGGTCATGTAGAATCCAATGAGGGATTTTGCTAATGACTACATGTAAGCAATCTTTATCTAGGTAATCCTTTCGAAGAAAGAACTCTCATAGTCAATTGTACCACACAATGTTTTGACTATTTTAAGTCATGGAGTGACTTTTGATGTTTTACACAATATATGTTGCGATTTGTTTTTATATTCAGATTTTAAGCCTTTTGGGGGCTTTTATACAGATATCTGAATTGGGTGATCCATATGAGTATGTAATCACCACGTCTATCAACTGCATGGATAGTTTATTTGTACTGCCAACAATATTAATATTGAAACGTAATTCCACACATACCAAGAGGGTATTTTTACATCATAATCGATGTCGGGTCTCTGCGTGAACCCTTGTGCTACAAGCATCGCTTTTTCACCACCTCATTATGAACAAAAATTCATCCGTCTTCCAAAAGGGAAGATGCTTATGAGAATAGTGTATTACTGTGGTAAATACCTCTCTTTTGTTTAGCGAATGCTATCCTTGTTTAATTGCCTCCTTCTAGTTGAACCAATATATGAGTGAATGAGGCACTCTACCATGGATTTTGGTTCAGGGCCCTAAAGGTTTTAGCAATTTAAGAATAAATATTTGTCGACAAGTGTAGTCTTTATGTTATATGATTCTGTTGAATCACTGAAAATTGTGGAAATAATATTTACATCTTTTAACTCCTCGTGATTTACCATAACAATGGAGTCAAGGTGTTTCGATGTCCCAACACTTAAAAATTGTGTGCACATATATGTTGGGTTTCGATGATGAGCATCCGTTATGTGTTATTCAACTTGAGGTTGAACTACATTTACTAGTTGAGGATATAATTTCCTCTATTTCCGCGGATACATATGAGAACTCATTTCTCATGTGACCATATTTCTCCCCCTTTTGCTCTCATTTGGGAGAATAGTGGTTGTACGAGATACTTCCACTTTGTATGGCACATTGCATGCATGCATAATATGATTTCATGACGTCTTTGTCATAAGTAAATGTATGTGGCAGATTTGCAATGTGTTGCAAATATATTGAATTTTATGTTCAGATTTTAAGTACGTGAATAGAAGGATGAATGTCTATGCATGACATTTCTAATTTATCGGCATTCTTTGTGGTACGAATGTCCCCCTAATGCCGAAAATATCCTTATTTTAGTGTAATCAGCGTACGAGCTATAATCAATTCCCTTGATAGGGTTTGATATATTTATAATTGACGGATAAATAAATAGTAATACCTCACATTGATCCCAAATTTAATGTGAGGGCCCGTTAATGTACGCCGGAGTGGTGAAATCGGTATATTACCGACATCGCAGATGGGAAATACTGGTTTGATTTCCACGTACTAACTACAAGGGGAAGCAGTATGATATGCAGTTGGTATGATCTAGAATAGATCTGCGGTGTGTAAGACCGCATGTCTCCAACAAGATGTTGGTATATTAAATTCTATAGAAGTGGTCATTTAATTAGAGTTGATTCTTTTGACAAAGAATTTATTTACACCATTTTGGACATGTACATGAGGTACTTGATAAAATCATAAATGCTCGTGAAAACGGCATTCAAATTATATAACTCATATGCTAGAATAATCTGCTCATATTTGATAATTTGAGCAATTAATTTAGTAAAATCAAGGGTTCATGGAGATTAGAGACTCACATCAGGGCATCTATTAGATGTTCATAAATACCATGAATATATGTCTCAAAATGGTTGAGTAGTCCATATATAGCTTCTTGAATGTGTTCAAAATTTTGAGTGGCTACTTTAAAAAAGGGCAGCCCCGGTGCAGTAGCTCCCGCTTGCGCAGGGTCCGGGGAAGGGTCCGACCACGTTGGGTCTTTAGTACGCAGCCTTTCCCTGCATTTCTGCAAGAGGCTGTTTCCAGGACTTGAACCCGTGACCTACTTTATTAAAAAAAATTTAAGGTGAGAGAGCCTTAAAATTTATTTACTTATTCTCATGGCACATTTAGTGCACAAAAAGTCTGATGACTTGAGAATTTTTTTAATTTTAAGGTGTGACCTACAGAATTGTCAATGACTTTCCGTAACATCCCTATTTAAGGGTGACCAAGGCAAACATGCCAAATCTTCATTCTATGAAGATACGGTTTGGACGCAACAAAGTTTAGTATGAAACTTTATTCATACATCCATATCATGTCTAAGGAACATGATATACTGGACAACATACCTCATGTAGTGGTACGGTTATAGGCTGATGCATGGGATAGTTGTGAGACAAAACAAGGTCTCCAAAATATCTTGGGGATTTTTCCACAAGAAATCTATAATTCTGAAGGAGCGATTTCCTTTTCCCATTGAACTCACATTAATTATTAAAATTTGTGGTATAACCAAACCAAATGCTTGAAAGCATTCATACGTATAATGGTTCGTACAAAAATATATTTGATAATCTTGATAGTTATCTTATCACTTTTGTCCGGTCATTATTCTACTTTTTTTTTACCTACACTTTACATTGATTTCTCGTGGTTCTTTCCAAGACCATTGAGATTCTCAGTATTTGAGTACTATGAATTTCATGTAAGGGCATATAACCTGTAGGGTGTATATGATGATTCTTAATAAGAAGAATAGTATCTTCTTACCCTGAAATGGAGATGACAATGTTGATGCACTGTCATCAAAAGAGGATGTAAAGTGATTTCTAGGTTTTGGATCAGATCATTTCTTTTTATTCTTTAGCTCTTTGATCACAAATTATCAACTTGGAGTTGATTCTATAAACAAACAGAATTATAAGCTGCAATGGACCAGAATCCAACAAAATAAATGGGTGAATATTCACTTTGTGTTTATGCAGCATATATCTCCTTGATGGAGGTTGAGGAAAATGAAAATTTATCCAATTTTCTCTCATATAATGTGAGTTCATGAATTCTTTTGTGGAAATGTCAGCCATGTCCTACATGAGATGATCATACAATTCATTTACCGTGATAGTAAATAAAAATAAAAAATGCTTCGATTGAGCATGTTTATGATCAGGATGATTCCTTAATGACCATAATGTAGACATTTAATGTTGAGACATTAAATGATATTTCTTTCGATGCTTTGGACTTCATTCCTAGAGGGGTGGGTAATGTTACATTCACCGCCAAAACATAGATATGTATTTTTGACATTGGTTAGTCATGGTGAAGAAAAACCATCACCATATGATGTAGAACCTATTTCATTGGCAATTTTATGTTATATGCTTATGAGAATTTTGCAAGAAAAAGTTAATTTCAATTGATATTGTACCATAAATATATGTCATGGGTACTACACAATGCAATAACATTAAACATATAGAAAGTCCGATGACATATATTCCGAAAAGTAAGCAAATGCCTTTTGCCTTCGGTAATTTTCAGAAAACGCATGATTATACCGCATATATACTTGGTCAGAGGACCTAAATAGACGGCCAAGAGACTGAATTCAACTACAACAATGAACATGCAGATTTAATTGCAAGTTGCATAATCTGATACACGAAATTGAACCAAGCCAAGGGCTATCCTGCATAATTAAGTAAGACTGGGGTCTTAGTAGTAAATGGAGGGGTTTATGCGTGTCTGAAAGAGAAATGAAGGAGTAAAATGCAAAAGCTCGAAGGGATAAGGCTCCATCGTCTTCTCTGCGCACATGAATCAATCGATTCATCTGTAGATAGCTTGTTTCAAAAACAAAAAAAAATTCTGTAGATAGCTTTGTACAGAGAGGGAAAAAAAATCCATCGTCGCTGTAGGTTAGTGTACGCCGGAGGACGCCGCTTTGCGACTGAGAGTCCGCGACGGAGGTCGCTGCGTCGCTACAGTTCGTCAAGCCAGGCGCCGAAAAGCGTTGTGCTTGTTTCGAGATTTCTGTGTGTAGCGTCCTACGTGCCGTGAGGAACCAGGCTGAGCCGCTGAGGGCCGTGGCCATGGGCTCCGCCTCGTCGAAGGCTTCGGGGTGCGCCTCCGTTGGAGGTCCTGGTCGCGCACTGGCCGGGGTGCAGCCGCATGGTGCGCCGGCCGTCGGACGCCACTGCCGCCGCGCTTAGGCGGACGGGCTGTCGCAAGGAGAGGAGTAGCTTCGGGGTCGAGGACCGCCGCGCGTGCTGCGACCTGCCACCGTTTCGAGGCTGGGAACCGGGCGCTTGGCTCGCCCCAAGGACGCGCCGATGTGGTGTCCTGTCAGCTATCACCGCCCCTGTTTCCGGTTGATGGGGCTGCGCCGGCCGCGGTGTGCCGCCGCGCTGCGCCCCGAAGTCCGAGCCGGGGACAGCGGGTTGCGCCGCCATTGGAGGTCGCCTTTGTCGCGCGTAGCGACCACCGGCCGGGAGCTGCGTTTCGAGAGGAACCGCCGCCGTCCCGGTCACGTGCGTGCCGGAGGGCGTAGCCGCACGGTGCGCCGGCCGTTCGCCGGAGTCCCCGTTGCAGGAGCCGCGGGCTCGGGCGCCGGCGTGCTGGTCGTGTGCCGTGTCGGCCTCAGGCGAATTTGTCGCAGAGAGTCTATGCCGCTGGAGCAACATGGTCGTGCTCGTGCACCACCACCACCGCGCCTCGCGCCGATGTCGAAGGCCGCGGCTGTACCGTGTGCGCCGCCACCGTCGCGGGCTGGTATGCTGGAGGACGCTGCCGCTCCGGCCGTGGGCCGCCAACCCTGTGCCGCGACGCCGGGAGATGGTCGCGTCGTGGAGAACTGCTGCCGGAAGCAACAACGCCGGGGACGGGGCCGCATTCGCCATGGGGTCGGCGCTGAGGGTGCCGCCGTGCGTCGGAGAACGCTGCTGCGAGTGCCGGCCGTGGGCCGTCGTCGCCACCGTCGTTCGCCCTGATGCAGGGAGGAGCCACGCCGGCCGGCCGTGGCCGCGATACTTGAAGGACAACGCCATGTCGTTGATGCATCGCTCGACTTACCTTTTCTTCTCCCTGTTCTCTGTTCTTTTCGTGGCCTGATGCTCTCGGTAGAGACAAAGTGCGTGATAACGTATTTGAGAATGAAAGAATGGGAATGAATCTCTGCTTGTATTGATGATTGACTTGGGTATTTATAGGTACCCAAAGGATGCATACAAGGTCGGTTACAAGGTTCGCGTCCCTCAGCGTTTGGACAAAAGCAACTGCCAAGTTTGCTTAGGATCTAAGCTAATTTCTAACTGCCTAGTTAGTCTAATATCTAAGCTAATTTATTCCTAACAAAGTACTTGCACATCTAATCATCACTAACAAAAGCATACTTGTCCACTGGGAGGGATCCTCCATAAGTCTATATGAAATAGTCCCTCCCGGCCGGCCGTCAACGAGCAAGCTCTTCAATCCTCTCCTCCATATCCTTTCTCTCCTGACTTCGCATTTAGATTCAGCACGTCTTCGATTTCCTGGAGGTGAGCCCAATGAACAAAGTGTATTTTGCAAACTCTTGCTTAGTTTTACCGTTTTGCCTCTATTTTTGTTAGATCCTGTTACATGAGAAGCCGGCCGGCCGCAAGCTGCTTTCATTTTTTTCCCCTTCCTTCGTAATATAAATCCAGCCTAGGAATGTATGTTTATCCTTCGAGCTTGTCCGTGGACAAGGGAGATAGATCCTTTTGCCGGTATCATCTAAGTACGTCGCGTCCATCGGCTTTTGCTGCAAACTTTCTCGTGGATGGCAGGAGGGATCTGTCACCCACATGGCCACATTTACTATCCCAAAATTCTTCAATCGTCCGTCTCAGTTTTTGCATTTCTTTCCAGTAGTTTTTCTCATGAGAGATGCACCTATATGCGAATGCTAGCAAATCTTATTGCTTGTCTTGTTTTCATAAGAAGAATCCGATGTTCATAAACCACTAAAATGATTGTTAGTCTTTATTCCTAACAAAAGATCCCGCCATTAGGAACACAAACAAACTTCACAGAGATTAGCAAAATTCATTCATCCACCATGTCTATTTACTTGCACCAGCTCTCTTCTTTTATGCATAGCGATGTTCTCATCGATAGCAAGACACCATGCAGTGACTAATTTGACTGAATTGGGATTCTTAAGAATACCAAATAATACATTAATGTAAGGCACGGTTAATTAGTGAGCCTCTTTTGGCCAAACGGAGGGAGTAGATATTCTGTATGTGCATAATAGTGATCTTAGAACTGGTTAAAACATCATATAAGGTGAAATGGAGTCCTAGATTTTAATTATAATGGGGCAGTTGGATCAAAATCGATAAAAGATATGGTTATTGTGCTGACGTGGCATTACTATTGAGACCTCCTTGACCGTCCACGTCATCCCTTCTCTCCTACCAGTACCACCGGAATAAATTACAAAAAACTACCACAACTGGGGCAGGATTAATGGGTCTGTACCGATCCTGTAAATTTTTTCAAAAATGTAAGGGACTAACGACAACAAATTGCGCAAATTTTGTTCTAATGTCATTTTGACAGCAGCCTGACTGGTGGGGCCCATTGGTGAGAGCCTAGTTGGCAGCCCACGTGGCGGTGGATCTGACGTGGACGTGGGACCCACCTGTCTGCCCCACATCTTTTCCCTTTCTCTCTTCTTCCTCCTCCTCTGAACTCCCCGATTCCCTACTTCAGCTCCATCTCCGGTCGCCGCCACCCCAGCGCCGCCGGAAGCGCCCCGCATCCACCCTGCGCTGCCGGGAGACCTAACCCCCCGCCACACCGTCCCGCGTGGGATCCACCGCGAGCTGGAGCGCCGCTGCCCTCTGCTCCTTCCCGCACGAATCCAGTGCAGCCGCCCTGAACTCCACTCGTCCCCGACCTCCTCCTCAATCCCAGTGCAGCCGTCACCGCCGCCTACATCTCCGCACGTGCGCCGACGTTCCCTTCAACCCCGAACCGTAGCAGAAGCAGCTGGATTCCCCCATCCCCGACCTTCTCCTTGACCCTGCCCCCAAGCAGCAGCGACGGCGGCCGGAACTCCCCATCCCAGACCTGACTCTCGTCGACCATGCCCTACTTCTAGTGCTGTAGAGGCCGGTTTCCCCAGTCCCCGACCGGAGGCGCGCCTCCCCCACCCATCTTCGTGCTCCCGGGGTGCCGCCGCCGGCAACCGATCTCACCGCATCTCCGGGCGGTCCGAGGCGGAGGACGGGGGGCGACAGCGCGACCATGGCGTTCGGGTCGCGGTGGAGCACGGCGACCGCATGACCACGACCTCTTGCTCGTCGTCCGGTGTCCTCGTCCCGCAGCTTGGCGTCTTGGGCGCGCTGCTCACTGTCGCCCGGCCCTGCTAGCCGTCGGCGCATCTGCGGCGGCGGCGCCACCACCTTCTCCCTCTCGAAAAGGCCTATCTACGCTCGCGCGAGCCGTCTAGCGGTCCGCGGGACGCGTTGACGTGGTGGTGGGTCCCACCACGTGCCCATCTTCTTCCTGTTATTTCTATAGGATGCACTAGTCTAGAATTATCACGGTAGATGCTTTAGGGATCGGTGTTCTTGCGATAGAGAGAGAGAGAGAGAGAGAGAGAGAGAGAGAGAGAGAGAGAGAGAACATAGAGATGGGAGGGAGAAGGGCACCTTCGCCTTGCGCGGATGCGCTCGAGCTGCCGGCCATGGTGGACGGCGGCGGTGGTGGCAGGAGTAGCAGTGGCGGCGGTGGTGCTTCCCGTGGACACTGCGCAAACCCTAATCGGATGGGTGTGTCGGTGGGGTTGTGGCGCACGGTCAACCTCGTGATCTGTGCCGCCGGCCCCTCATCTGTCTTTATAGCGCAGACCACAGGGGCCCACCAACCATTGATCGGTTGGGCGCCCGCGATCAAGGCGCAGTGATCGTGCTGCCGTTGGACTCGCACGAGGAGGGGAGAGATCAACCTAACATTTCCTCCTTCCTTTTTTCCTTCCCCTTCATTTTCTCTCTCCCGTACCCAAATCCTCCAATTTCTCCACCGATTCGGACGGGGCCAGGCCGAGCCGGAGCCGCGGCTGGCCGCGGCGGAGACGGTGGTGGCGAGAAGAGACTTAACTTGGTGGTGCGGGGGTGCGGGGTCACCGGCGCCAGAGAAGAAGGGTGGGGTTAGAGGGATGGTCGGGGGCAGACCGGCGGAGGAGGAGATTCGAGCAGGGCGGGGCGGCGAGGCGGTTGCGGTAGCGCCGCCGGCCGCGGGGGACGGAGGCAGGCGGTCAGGCCTCCCGTCGCTGGTCGGAACCGAGCGAGCGCTCGCGCGCGCCTAAGGTAGCCATGCCCTCTCCCTCTTCTTCCCCGCCGGCACGGCCTTCTCCAGCGCGCTCTACGCTTCGCCTCCTGTCGGTCGACTCCATGGCGCGCTCCGGTTCGGGACTCCCTCCCAAGCTAGTGGCTCGCCGACCCAATCACGTCTTCATCTTCCGCGGCGAGCACCACATCCTGCCGCCCTACCTCTTCTCCCGCAAGAGGCCAACTCGGCGGCGCTGCCCTGCATCTCCCTCGTCGGCGACTTATATGATTGAATCTCAAGGTACTCGACTATATAATCCGAGGAATTGTTCTTGTTCCCGTGCTTCTCGATCAGTTTCCGACATTTCCCCCAAAATTCCAGCTCTCTTCACACAAATGCAACCTTATTCTACATTTGATACGACTCTTAGTATACCTGTGCCGTAGGCTGATTCCACCTTCTGTAGCCTGTTTCCGAGTGGATTACAAGTTGTTGTCGATTTGTACTGATGACTCGTGGATGTCAGTACTCATTTTCTTGGCCTCTGGCCTGCAACGTGTTTGACGAAATGCCGCCATGTTAAGCCGCCCGTAAGTTGTCAACCTATCTGTTTGCTGCATAGAGATTAGGGAACGGAGAAGTCCTAACGTGGTCAACAGTTTGCCAACTCCAAACGGCGGCGCTTTTGAAATCCACGAGCTCGCCGCCGTCAGGGCTGCCGGCGATGCCGCCATTTGCTCCCATAGACCCGTGCACTGCGCACATATTCCTTAGAGCATCCACAGCGCAAGGCGCTCATGTAGACGCTTAAGTAATAAAAAATAATCTCACAAAATCATATTTTCAGCTAAGCGTGGCAGTCTGCAACGCTAGACGCTTGAATCCGGCGCTAATGAAAATGGTTAAGTGCTTCGATGTCCAACGCGGAATGATTAGTGCCTCCCCTTGGTCCACGGAACAGAGGAGAATATCTCGTTTGCATGCAGCGGTTGCTATCGCCTAGCGCTACCTATTTTCACTCCGCGAGCTAACAACTAGCGCCCAGTGCTTCCTATTTTCTCTCCGTCAGCCAAAAAACAAGTAGCGTCGGGCGAAACATTTTGCATCCGATGCCCAGGATCTGAGGTCACAACTGCCAATCGACTGAGATTTTGATCCTGGCGCCTGCGAATAAGCGTTGCATTGTGGATGCTCTCATACCTCACCCTCACCTGCCCATAAGAGCATCCACAATCGAGAGCGCTTAGGCAGGTGCTTAACTACAAAAAATAAATACCAAAAAATCGAATTCTGTGTTAGCGCCCCTGGCCTGCAACGCTGAGCGCTAAATTAGTGGCGTTGCATGCATTGGCCCCTAGCGGCTCAGATGCTTCGTTTCCACGCGCGAGCAGGAAAAAAAGGAGAAGCGTCGGGCGAAATTTGTTGCGTCCGGCGTCCAGGATTCGCTAGCCTAACCGTCGCTTGGCCGGGATTTGGATCCTGGCGTCGGCATATTAGCGCCGCGCTGTGGATGCTCTAAGTCACCACCTCTATGCCATCCACGGCTCTGCCAACCAGCACTGTCGCCGGGTCGGCGGGTAAAAGGAAAGATGCTGGCGGCTGAAAAGGTTGCCGCACTATATCCGTTTGGCCGTTGCTGTCTGGTAGCTTATTCCTGACGCTCTTGCAAAAATTTATGAAGCATGTCTTTTTTTTTGTACCAGTTATGCATCTCAGTCTGACCGTCCTTTTGTGAAATGTTTTCTCTGTTATTACTTATTACAGAGGTGAAACGTCCAACCCAGTCTAGTAGGAGAGACAAGAACTATGGAAAACAAGGTAGAAGATACAAGCACAACGACAAGGGAGTTTACACTTGAGTTCTTTAAACAAATTACGGATAATTTCTCCGAGGAGCACGTCATTGGTCGTGGTGGATACGGAGTAGTTAATTTACAAGGTATATGTATGATCACTAATTACATATTTCGTTTCAAATACTACTACTACTGTACGCCAACTGCCAGGACTCATCTGATTTTTTAACAGGGAGTACTGGAAAATGGGGAAGAGATTGCTCTCAAAAAACTTCACCGCATGCCTGGGCTTGACGACACACAGTTTAGGAATGAGTTTAATAACCTTATGAGGGCCCAACACCCAAATGTTAACCGGCTGGTCGGCTACTGCTATAATACAGAACATCAACGCATTAAGTACAATGGTGAATATATTTTTGCCCTTGTGGAAGAAAGAGTTCTATGCTTCGAATACTTGCAAGGTGGAAGTCTTGACAAGCATATTTCTGGTATGACTGTGCTCTACGTAGACCATATATAGTATTACTTTTCATTTAAAGAAAAATGAATCGTAAAATTATGTATTTCTACATAAGCCTAAGTTTTTTTTGCGGGTATACATAACCCTAAGTTTATGTCTACACTGCTTGTTTACTTCTACAGATGAATCTTGCGGACTCGATTGGCAAACACGTTTCAAGATTATTAGGGGAATCTGTGAGGGCTTAAATTACCTTCATAATGGATCCAAAGATCCTATTTACCATCTTGACTTGAAACCTGCGAATATATTGTTGGACAAGAACATGGTCCCAAAAATTGGAGATTTTGGTTTATCCAGACTCTTCCCTTCAACACAAACATATATCACAATCAAAATTATAGGAACCCCGTAAGCTGATACCTCATCATAGTAATTAACTTATGTGTAAGGAAATTTCTAGAAATAACTCTATTAGAATATATACTATGCAGTCGATACATGCCACCAGAGTACATCGAGAGATACCTAATCACACCGAAATATGATGTCTTCAGTTTGGGTGTTATACTAATGCGGATAATGGCAGGAGATGAGGGCTACTCTAAATGTGCGGATATGTCTTCACAAGAATTTCTTGAGCATGTATGGGAGATATCTTGTATCATGAACAAGAAATCCATTTTAACAAATATTATAATCATAGTGTGCCTTACTTTCCATGCCACCATTCGCCGTTGTGTCCAACTTTGCAGGTACATGAAAACTGGGAAAAACGGCTGCAGGAAACAATGACGTCCCATATATCAGAGCAAGTTAAGACATGCATCGAATTAGCGTTAAGATGTGTGGAGATTGACCGTGTGAAAAGACCTACTATAGCCGAAATTGTCGATGAACTAAACAAGGTTGATACTACAGAAAGTTCATGTATAGGCCAGGTACAATATTTTGATCGGTCATAGGCCGGATTTACATGGAATGGTCAAACTACATCTGTTGTCATATTCGTTAATTAACCAGTCACTTCCCACTCATCATAAACCTTCATTGTTTTATTCTTCTTTACCTACCCTTTTAAAGGTCAACCCCTATAACTAGTCTTTTCTTAAGACTTATTAGAGCGCTATGTAGAAAAAAGTTTGATAATCGCTCATCTTTTAGAAAACAGATGGTATTTTAGACGTGGATACATTACCAACATGAAATTGTGACCATTACTTTTCATGTGAATATGTTAGCCAAGATATGTTTTAAAAAATTCAGGAAAAATATATTGATTTAATTTTCACAATACCAATCTAAACCTCTGTGTACTTCTACCGTATACTTGGAGTTAATATTTTGAACACTTGTTCTCTAGGAAGTCATCTATTTATGAACCGATGAAGTAATAACTAAAAATTTGCTTGAGATTAAGAAAATGTTTCTAGCAGTTAGCATATTATTTTGGAAAGAAAATATGACAAAGCTACCCTCACGGATCGATAGTAACTTTGAACTATATAATCGTGTGGACATTTGTTTTCATATTAAGTTGTTATTTGATGGATAAAGATCTAATATTACTACAAATGTACATTGTAACAATCCCACTTTATCGTAGTAGAGAAATGTCTTTTACTTTAGGAAATTAAATTAGCGCACCATCTATTTTATGCATGTACCGACCAAACACTATTCAATGAAATATGGTTTAAGTATGCCTAAAAATTGTATGTTGTTTAGTATGAATAATAAGATTTTTAAAGAGTACATTTAATTTAATTTTGTAACACAATTTACAAGAGGCCTCTGTAAACGAACTGACCCTCTTAAGTTTTATTGTTGCAGCTTGCCAACTTCCAATGCAAGTATGCCTTAAACCAAAACTTGAACTCAGGTAAACATCTTGTTTAAAACTATAATACAAACAATTCCTCATTAAAATGTTAGTATATAATGAAGAGACTAATGGAAATTAAATCGGTGTCTCCTAAAAAGAAATTTCACATGACTTCGTCGATCTTATTCAACTAGTTTCTTTACTATTGCCGTTCTGGTTTAATTTGCTAGTACCCTCCTATCCAGGGCGGAACCACCGAACCAGCAATCATTTAACAATTGCGTTAACATATAGTACTGAACTTCTAGACTCTAAAAAATACTCTTCGCATTAGCACACCATGGTACCTCTTATGAATATTACTCCATCAGCTAACTGATCTGTTTTGGTAACTAACTGATCTGTTTTGGTAACTGCTAATTTATTCGTTTATTACCGGATGGCAGAGCGCCGAGGCAGAATTGTATTCTCTGCCACCTACAGGCCCCCGGTGCCATTTGACATCTTCTCCTGCCCCTTTCCACCTTCGTCCGCTGACGACGAGCTCCACCTGACCGATGGTGTGCACCACAACTATAATGGCTGCCCCATCCCCCCCGCCGCGCTGAAGACCCTCCTCAAGAGACCCAAGCTGGCAAACGAGGGTGGTGTTTCTGAAGTGGATGTCGATGCTGGACATGTCTCCGGCCTTGTCTTCGTCTCCGAGAGGGAAGACGGCCTTGAGACACTGTACATCGCCATGCGCTTCAGTGCCGAGAGCAAAGTCAAGGTATTCGCCCTCGCTGACATCTTCGATGTCCACGATTTCAGCGGCATGCGCCTGGAGGACAGTGGCTGTATCGGCGGCGGCTACACTGTGGGAGCTCGCTCCGTTGACCACTGTCTCATCTATGTTTCCACAAAAGAGCCGGTGCAGATACGTCACAGCCCCGGGACCGTTGTGTACAAAACCTACCTTACAACAGGCAAGACAGAGCGCCTCACTCCACAAGGTATATATATATTTCATGCACCAATAATTTATAAGCTCTCGACATTCCCATTAATCATCTACCTTCACTATATATGTTATGATCGACACGTGCAGGGGTGTTTGATTTGAGCCCAGCCGTGTCGCCCTCCGGGAAAATGGTAGCAGTTGCGTCATTTCAAAACCAGAGTTGGAACAGTGAGATCGAAAACCTGAAGACTGACATCTACATGATGAACGTGGATAGCGACGAGAGTCAAGGCCTGGGGCGCAAGCTACTCATCAAGAATGGAGGTTGGCCATCCTGGGGCAGCGACAACACCATCTTTTTTTTTTTTAGAAATAAAGGGAGGCTCTCCCCGGTTCCATTGATAAGCTCAACAAAACCTGAGCAGTGTTACAAGGCGTATGGAAACTGAATAGGAAAAAAGGTCCTCGAGAACTGATGAGGCCAAACTACTGCAAAAAGCTCAGCACGAGCAAAGGAAGCTAAAGTTTTTTAGGAGTGCAAACTGAAAAATAAGAAAGATGTCCTGGGAACACGCAGGAGCCCAGGCACACCAAAAGGCTAAGATAGCTGAGCCAAAACTTGCGCCCAAGCCGAAGGCTAACTCCTCCTAGATCGCAGCCACGTCGAGCGTCGAGGTGGGGGTAGTCCAGGTGCTTGCAGGAGCCTGTTTCTTCAGGTCAGGGGATTTTGGTGTGTCGCTATCATCATCATCAGAGCTTGGCAACTTCAGAGCAGCTTGCAGGTTCTTTGTCAGCCACTTTCCAGGCGGGAAGGGGATTTCAGCAGTGTCGAGATCATCGCACAGAGGTTCTCCACCGCCGGCAGCATCTCCTCCTTGAAGATCAACCTCCATCTTTTCAGAGAGGTTAACACCAAGAACCAGACCTGTTTAACATCAAGCCAAGTTACACCATCAAAAACCATGCTATTCCTGATCTTCCAAATGCTCCAAAGGACAGAAGAACAAACTGAATTTAAAACTGCACATTTCTTGTTAGCTACCCAAGTCTAGCCACCGAAATGTAATCTGCACCCACATCTATGCTAAAGAAGCATGAGATCACGGGCCAGAATTGCTTAGCCACAATACAATCGAAAAACAAATGATGTACAGTTTCCTGTTCAGAACAAAAGACACAGTCTTCAGGTTTGTTCATATTCCTTTTCTTAAGGTTGTCCCTAGTCATGAGCTTGTTGTGTGCTAGGAGCCACAGGAAAGTATGGATTCTGGGGGGTATCACTAGGTTCCAAACCGCAGGGATGTAAACTGGCTGAACCCCTCCAAAATTAATGATGGCATAAAGCGAGGAGGTAGAATAAACCCCCTTGTCGCTATATTTCCAAATTAAAGCATCCTCTTCATTTGAAAGTGACAAACAAGAGGCAATGCCTTCTAGCTCTAACCATTGTTGTAACAAACGAGGCGAGAAATTCCTCCTAAAGGTCAATTTAAGATGTAAACCATCCCAGACCTGCTGGACTGTTCTCCCTTGTTCGTTACACGGAATGTAAATATCAAAAAACTGAACAGCAAGGGGGGAGGTGCCACACCAAGTGTCCTCCCAAAACCTCACTTTCTGACCACTCCCAACTATCCATCTATAACCAAACTCCACACTTTTCACAGCCCACATAAACCCTTTCCAGAACTGTGAAGTGCCGAGAGTTTTACTACAGAAGACGTTGGGACTACTAGTGTGGTATTTCGCATCTACCATGCTCCTCCAGAGTTTCCCGTTGTCTTTGGTGTATCTTTTCAGCCAGGAGCCCAGCAAACAAAGGTTAACATTGGCTAGGTCAGGGATGCCCAAACCACCAAATTCTTTCTTTTTACAGATAAGTTGCCAATTCGCCAGGTGTAACTTCCTATGGCCCTCAAAGTCATTCCAGAGACAATTTGCCATCTGTGTGTTAATAAGATCTAGTGCCCACTTGGGGAATTTGAAGAAAGAAAGAAGATAGATGGGAATGCTTGCTAGACAAGCTTTGATCAAGGTGATCCTAGCTGCATAAGACAACAGCTTCCCCCTCCAGCCCGCAATCCTTTTCAAAATTTTGTCAATCAGCGGTTGGATGTCTTCTCTCCTAAGTTTCTCATAGTGCAGAGGGATACCAAGATATTTAATGGGGAAGTGGCCTACAACACAGCCCAAAATATTGGCAAAAACCTCCACCTCATGTGCTTCTAAACCTAGAGGTAGCACCTCACTTTTGGCGTAATTAATTCTCATGCCTGAGACTTGTTCAAAACAAGTAAGTACCCATTTTAAGTTAATAACTTGGGTCCTATCATTGGTCGAGAAAAGGATGGTGTCATCCGCGTACTGAAGGCAGATGACACCCCCTAGGAATAGATCAGAGCACAGCCCCCTAATAAGATTAGCATTGGCTGCTTTGATCAACATCCTTGTCAAAACATCCACTACCAAATTAAAAAGGAGTGGGGAAAGGGGATCCCCTTGTCTTAACCCTTTACCAGTAGTAAAAAAACTGCCAATGATATTGTTTAGTTTGACTCCGACAGAGCCTCCCACAACAATCAACCTGATCCATGCTATGAATTTTGGGTAGAAACCCCTTTTTTCTAGTAAATCTAGAAGGAATTCTATGCCCACTTTGTCGAAAGCTTTCTCATAGTCAAGCTTGATGACTAAACCTTCACTTTTATCATGCATAACGAGTGAAGGGTTTCGTGTGCAGTGACAACACTTTCTAGAATGAAACGCCCTTTGATGAAGGCTGATTGGTTGACCGCAGTGATTTCTCCCATGATCTGAGATAACCTATTCGTGAGGACTTTTGTGAAAATTTTAAAACTACAGTTAAGAAGGCTAATAGGTCTGAATTTCTTCATATTACTAGCCCCTTCCTCTTTTGGAATGAGGGTTAAGATAGCAAAGTTGAGCCTGTAAATGTCCAGGGTTCCCTTGTGAAACTCCTCAAACATAGCAAGCAAATCATTTTTTATTACATCCCAAAATTTTTGGTAAAAGAGAAAAGGCAGACCATCTGGAGCTGGAGCTCCATCAGAGTAAGATCCAAACACTGCTTCTTTTACCTCAGCTTCGGAGAAGGGTTTCTACAATAAGAGGTTTTGCCCCTCTGAGATTTTTTCCTCCGGAGAGAAAAAATCTGGTTGAAGAGAGAACCCTGCAGGTTCCTCCTTCTTAAAGAGATCTTTATAGAAATTAGTGGCTATACCTAGCATGTCTTTCTCATCTGTTACAGGCCCATCAGGCCCGTCCAGCGAGTGGACCAACGTTTTCCTTCTTCTCTGGTTCGCTACTGCGTGGAAATAGGCAGTGTTCCTATCCCCTTCCTTAATATCCCTATCTCTAGATCGTTGCTTCGCCTTAATCTCTTCTTTAAGCCAGAGATTATTCATTTGAGCATATATCTGTTTTAATCTATTGTGTTCCTCAGTCGAAAGCTCCTCTGTTTCTGACTTGATGTCGAGTAAATCATACTCCTCCATCAAATCTTTTTTAAGCTTCCTTAGCTCGGATTCTATGTTCCTACTCCACCCCTTACTACTCCTTCTGAACCGCCTAAGCTTTTCCTGCCAGACGTCCATAGGAGAGACGCTACTGGTAGGGAGAGACCAGTTTTTAGTTACTAGTTCATTAAAGTCACTCCTCATCAGCCACCATTTCTCAAATCTGTAGATGGCTGGCTTCGGGATGTTTTCACATCCTGATTCCCACAGAATCGGGGTGTGATCACTCCCTAGCCTCGGCAGGGATCTAATGGAAGACAAAGGGAAACAAGCTTCCAACTCTACATTACAAAACACTCTATCTATGTTTGACATGATTAAATTGCCCTCCTGGTTATTTGCCCAGGTGTACTTCCTACCACTGAGTTTTACCTCCAGTAAGCTCCAGATTTCCACCCACGCATTAAACTTATCACTCCATCTATGATCAATGTTACCATTACTTTTATCACTTTGAAATCTGACCAGATTTAAATCTCCTCCTATTAGAGTGTGACCCTGATAGTCTACAAAAAGGCTATGCAATTCAGAGATGAAGGCATCCTTCTTCTCTTCATAAGAAGAACCGTAAACAGTAACAATTCTAAAACAGAGATTCATTTTCTTGAAGTTGACAACAACAGAAACAGAAAAATCCCTGATGTCCCAACTAACAACATCAAAAACATCTAGATCAACTCCCACTAAAATGCCTCCAGCAGAGCCATTAGCAGGTAAAAAATTCCATTGGAAAAATCTATTTCCAACCAAGGATTTGAGATAACTATCTGAAAAATTCTCTTGTTTAGTTTCTTGAAAGCTTATCATACTAACATGAGTTTTATTTAACAGGTCAATAATGGCAGTTTTTCTACCTGCTGCCTGAACCCCTCTCGGATTCCAAAAGCAGCAATTCATTTAAACTTTCCTGTCTTGGGGTGCTTTCCCCGCCTATTTTTGTATTTGCGAACAGTTGACCACTCTAAACTTTCAGCTAAATCATCAATGTGACCATCATCCTGCAGATGAGAGGGACCACACGGCTCAGAAGAGGTGTTAACCTCTTTGCTGTCACCATCCCCAACATGAATGGTGTCAGAAGCAATAGAAACTACTTCTACATCTTTTGGTAGCTCAATGCCTACAGTATTGGCCATCCCACGTAATTCAGAGGAAGATAAAACATTAAAAGGATTCGATTGGGTTATACCTGACAGTTTTAAAGCAGCATTCCCTTTTTTCTCCAGAGTTTTCCTTTTGGTGATTTCCTGCGCCATTTCCATCACTGTCTGCCCCACCCTTTTCTCTGCAAGTCTGCTGCTCATCCTGGCGCCTATGATAGGTCCCCAATTCTGTTGAGCTGGACGTGCATTCACCGGAGGAGCACTGTCTTGGACAATGCTGTCAGTGGGAGGTGCAGAGAAAACTGGTTCATCCATTTCCCTATCAGGGTCTTCATAAAAGAACTCTTCTTCATTAGACAGTTCCATCTGTTGCAGGAGATTGATGCAGGTGTCATCTCCCACCTTTTCTTCATTCATCCAGTCCATCACCTTGGTGAAGGAGGGATCTTGAAGGGGGCTCAGGAGGCTTGCTCCAAGCAAGGAAGAGTAATTTGGTAAGAGTGCCGCAGCCACCTCTTGAATTTGATCAGAAAGATGTTGGACAGACTTCTGTTTCCCAGTAGAAGTTCTATCTCCAAGTGACTGGCGCTGCGAGCTTTTGCCACTTTGGTTTTGCTTGTCTGTGTCCATATCTGCTCCTTTGTCCTTCTCCAATTGCTCTCCATGAGAGGTGTCATCGCCATGGTCCTCAGGGCTTGGCGGGTGTATGTTGCTGGTGTTGGCTCTGTCTTGCGGCATCCCAGCATTTGGACCCTCCACTGTGAACTCAATTCGGAAAAGAAACCCATTGACTTCAAAAACCCTAGCCTCAGGAATCTTGCTGTGATCCCTACACTTGACCTTGACTCTCACCACCTCATAGAAGCTTTTAAACATTCCCAGCCAATCCACATCAACTAGCAGGCCAAAAGAAGTGACAAATTGCATTAGAACCTTCCATTTACACCACAGCGGACTGAGACCTCTCAACTGTACCCAAACCTCCTGTAGCTGTGTGAGGTAATCTAGCTCTCCATTCCAGACATGGACTTTCACATAAACTCCTTCTTTTGGAAGCCCAAAACACGGGTATCCTGCCACTTCTTCAACCTTGATGTGTGGTGGGAACTTAACCAGGAAATTCCAATCATCTAGCTGCCGAATCTTCCAGGGCCAGTTAGTTTTGTAGATCGCAGCCAGACCATTGTACAGGTCTTCTTTTGTTGCTTCTCCAGCGTCTATGTAGACCACCCCGACATTCTTATTGGCAGGTGATTCTGCATTCCCTTCAGGAATCTCCACATGGTAGAAGCCCAAACCTGATGCTGCACTCCCCACAAATTTAGGAACTTGCTGGGGCTGCTTCTTCACTGGACATTCATCAACCTCATGCTCAAGCGAATCGCAGATGAAGCAGAACTTAGGAACTGTGCAAGCTGTCTTGTGGCGGCCTGGTTCCCCACAGTTATAGCACACTATTTCTGCATACATCCCAGCCTTTTCACTCACAGACGAGGCAGCGCCAGTGGACATAGATGAAACAGATGCACCATCAAGAGATTTTGTCGACACAGCTTCAGCAGTCTTCGTCTGCTCCTTCTGTTTTGCCTGTTTCTGATTCTTGCTCACAGATCTAATGTTGTTCTGCGTAACATGAGCAGGAGGAGGCATCTGCTGTTGCCAATTCCCTTGCGGTGGAGGGACATTCTGATCTTGCCATTGCATAGGGAAAGGACCAGGGAAAGGGCCTGGAAACTGTGGAGGGAATTGTTGCCAAGGACCATAGCCATATGGTGGGAATTGGGGATAAGGTGGAGGCTGGAAGTTCGGATCGAATTGACCTGGAGGCCTCTGGATGTGCGGCCAATTTTTTCCCCCTCCTCTTCCTCTACCACCTCCTCCCCTGTTCTTCTCCGCCATGACGCAGAGCTTCACGACTTGCTCTTTCAGCGGTCTTGGGCTGCAATTCCAGGAACCTTCACTGAGATTTAGGCGGCGAATTGGTGTGAGGAGATTGTCTCTGGGGTGGGTAGGGATGCAATCAGATAAGGAGAAGGAGCGGCCGTCTACCAACTCCTTTCTGATCCAGACTAGCACCGAGGAGGGGTTAGGTGGGGTGGTTGTTGAAACCCTAGGGGTAGCATTGTCCTCCCACAGCTGCCCAAAAAATCCACACCCAATTTCTTCACCCTTTTCCTCCGTATTGCTCCCTTTCCACGTGCTCACGGACCCATCACCACCATTGACTTGATTTTTGAGCTTCGAAACCAGAGTTTCTCGTGTCAAAGCTCCGGAGAAAACAGCTCTGTCTCCCACTACTAGCACAGGCTCAGGAGGCCTGCATCCCACACTAGCTGCAAAGCGTGAGCCTGCTGGGCGGTTGAGCAGAGATCCTCGCTGCTGTTGACCATCGTGGCCGCCGCTATCACGACTCTGATCGAGCAGGTTGGGCGAGGTGGAACTGGCCCCAACATCAACGAAGAGGGCGCCAATCTGCAGGAGCGTGTCTGTTGCCTTCTCAGGAACCTCGGACTCCTTGTCATCTCCCTCGCAACCGGAGTTTGAATGCCGAAATTGCTCCCTAATTCCGGCAAGGCTGCAAGCGGAATCTGTAACTGTGAGTCCAAAATCATCCGGCGATGCCGGCGCATAGGCTTGCCGCACTGCTCCTGCGCATAGAGAGCGCGAATCCCTCTTGGGCGCCTTGATTTCTGAGGTCCAACCGGAGTCGAAACCTCGGTCAACGCCCGCGTCGGTGAAGAAAGACTCGGCAAACTCGCAGGCGGTGGAGCGATGCCTTCCGGCGAGGCGGAAGCGGAGGCGGCCCCGAGGTGGTGCGCCGCTCGGCGAGGCTGGCGAGCCCCAACCCGCCCCCAAGTCGAAGTAGGCGCAAGGGCTCCTCTGCTTCTGCCTCTTCTCGATCTCGAACGCGTCCCCACCTCGAACTCCGAACCTCCGATGCGCAGATGCGCGGGCTCCCGGCGCTGTCGGAGTCGCGCCGCCGCACGGCGCATCCCCCGCTCCAGTGCCGCAGAAGGCCAGCGTCAATCTCCGAGCAGCAAGGCTTCTCTGCGGCGGGAGTTTGATGAGCGAAAACGCAGAGCGAGCGGGAGACGGTGGGGCGCGCTGAGGTGGAGTGGAGCGCGAGGTAGACACAGTCGAGGGTGTGCGTGGGGCCGAGTAATCGCCATTGCCGGCGAAACCCGAGGTGAGGTCACCACGCGCCCCGCGGAGACGTGTCGGAGTCATCTCAGGAGGAGGAGCGGATCGGCGGAGCGACGGCGAGATGCGCGTGTCGTCACTCACTCGTGAAACTTCCATCACAACACCATCTTCTTCCATCGGTTCACAAATATAACCCTTCTATCAAGCATGGTTGAAAGATTTTGGGCTGTGTTCCGGTATGATATTAGCACCAGGGAAACTGTCCAGGTGACTCCGGAGGGGTTGGATGCGGTGACTCCAGCGGGTATAAGCGAGACCAAGGTAGCTGTTGGCGACCTTCCGCCAGAAGTCCAAGTTCAGCGACGTCCGCGTCGGGACGCCATATCGGCACATCGAGATCTTTGACACTAATGAGTTGGGGCTACCGCCAGTTCAGGTCACCCATAAGATGAGGATGAAAGGCGACCACTACAACCCCTTCGTACTGGATGGTGGGGCCCGCATTGGATACCACCGCTGCAGGGGCGACCTCGTGCAGCACGAAGACGACGTCTCTCAGAACTTGCACAGGCTGCAGTCCCCAGTGAAGGACGTCGGTTTATTTCGGGTATCTGGCATGTTCCCGACCATTTCCAAGGATGGCTCCAAGCTCGCCTTTGTCGACAACGAGTTCAAGGCAGTGTTTGTAGCAGACAGTCAAGGGGTACGCATCGTGTACGAGAAAAAGGGCCCGAACTGCATCTTCTCCCCTGTATGGAACCAGAACCCCGACAAAGACATCCTCTACATTTGCATTGGCACCTCCATGAACTCCCACAAACAAGAGATTTACGCCATCTGCAATGCCTCAGGCCCTGCTACAGGGCGAAAGGTCATAAGACTTACTGTTGGTGGGTACAGCAATGCGTACCCGTCGAGCAACCCAGATGGGGACAGATTTGTCTTTCAGTCGACCAGGGATGGATTTGCGACTTACAAGAACCTATACATAATGATGGAAGGTGATAACGAGGAATTTGGGGAGAAATGGGAGACACAGTTGACGAAAGGGAAGTGGATAGACACCCATTGCCAATGGTCCCCAAATGGGGACTGGATCGTCTTCTCGTCGACACGCGACAAGTAGGCATACACCAACCGGCTGGATCCGAGGTACTTCTCTATATACCTAGTGAAGGCGACCGATCCAATGGTATTGATCAGGGTGATGAGCAGCGGGGGCGATGTCCGCGGTCACATAAACCACCCATTGTTCAGCCCAGACGGCAGGAGCATCGCCGTGATGGCCAATCTCACGGCGATGTCGGTGGACCCAGTCTCGCTGCCGAATTTCAAGCGTGGGGTGCGGAACTACGGCGCTATCTTGGTAGTGGACATCCACCCAGACAACTAGAAGAAGAGGAAGTACCATGACGTGGAGGCGTTCCGCTTCCGTCAGATCACGCGCAGCCGGTACGAGTGCGGGAAGGTGGCCTGGACGACGACCTTGCCCACGACGGACACAAACGCGCTCTGGAACATGTTGTCAGAAATGGAGCATCTTATGCACTGGGGTGTCCGTACTAGATCCGCAACCCCATAAGAAAGCTTGCTAATTAATTGTTTTTTTTCCGAAAGGTCCAACAATTGTTGGCTCTCATATATTAGCAGGGGGAACAACCGTACAGAGATGTCGCCCCGAACGAAATTACGTCCGGACACGAACAGAAAAAAGAAAAGAAAAGAAAAAAACAGGGCAACGAGCCAGCCACCCTTGTGGCACTAATTCGGTGCCCCTGCACGCAGAACCATGGCTCTGCCTCGTAGAGTTATGGTCGCAATGCCACCCGAGGCCGCCGCCTCGGCGCACGTCCACCATCCGGGGCCGCCGCCCCGGCATTCGCCGCCCAGACTTCAGGGCCACTTCACACGACTGCTGCGAACCCGATGCACAACGAGAGATAAGACGCTCCAAGGCGGCGCCTCCAAGAAGGTAGCGACGTGTGCGCCGCCGCCGCCCGCTCCAAAGGAGGCTAGGTTTTCACCCAGAGAGACTTATGGCACTCGCGTCGATAGAGACTCGTAGCTCCCAAACGACGCAATCAAAAAGGAGAACGACACCCTAAGGCGTCGCCGCCGTCTGCACCTAAGTGCAAGGTTTTCACCTGGAGAACGAGCTCGACCGCCAAGCCGAAGGACTTGGACGAAGGAGTAGCAAGCCGAGCGGCGTGGCACTGATGCCGACCTCCGATCGCACCCGCATGCCGCAGGGGCCGTGTCACCTCACGAAGCGACAACCACGCCATGCCTGCGGGAGGCTAGAGCTGCCCCTCCCGCACCACTGCCTCCTGCCCGGGGCCGCCGCCCCGGCTTCCTGGATGCCGACGAACTGCACGAAGCAGTGGCGAGGTGCCCCTACTGCAGTCCCAGCGCACCGAACCACACGAGAGCAAGGGAGCACTGCATCCATTCCCTCCAACCCTGGATGCCAGTGCGAGGGACCGCTGGCTGCGGCCCGTCCAACCCAAGGCGGGCCCAGATCGGGGTGGATGTTGAGTCACTAGCTCCATCAAGGTGGATGTAGGACAACATGGGCAGCAACCTTCTTGCATGTTTCGTCTGGAACCAAGGTTTGATTTCGTTAATCAACATCGTTTCTGTTTAGGGAATCACTAGTTGGAGATCAATCTGTCCAACATTGTTTCTGTATATATGAAACATAGTTACCTCTCATCCAACATGCGAGTCCTTTTTAATATACTGGCATAGTCTCGCTAAAGCTTTTCCGAGGGGACATTCGCTGTGCTTGGTGTGGTGAAGATGAAACGACAGACCACATCTTTCTCACATGATCTTTGGCTTATTTTGCTTGGGATTTCTTTACAGAATAGCCTAACAAACGTAGCGGGCTAAACAAACTTATTTTCCTGGCGTTTGGTGCTCTCTACTGGGGACTTCGGTTGACAAGAAACGATGCGGTTTTTGAAAGGAAAATCCTGTCTGCTCCATATCCTGCTATGTTCAGGATATGCTTCGTTTTTGCAGCTCTGGAGCAAGCTCCTAAGTGGTGCCGATTGGGAGATCGTCCCTCGAAGCCCACCACCGAGGTCTACTCCGGCGATCTCGCAGACTGGTGTGAAAAGGATGAAGCGTCCTTGTTTGTGTCTGTAATCTGTCTGAAGATTCTGCACGCGCACATGCTTTTGGTTCGGCGGTGTTTCAATCTGGATAGTTTCTCCTGGTGGCGTCTTGTTTTTGCTTTCAGTCTGATACTCTGCTGTGGTGCGTAGGCTGAAAAGCTGGTTTTGGTGCTGTTGGTTCTCTCCTGCAGAACTGGTTTCCCCACTTCTGTTTTTCCTCTTGTCTATAGACTGTCTGGGATTTCTCAAAGCCGAAAAATAAAAATTCTACCCTTCGTCTAAAATTTAATATTGACGGAGTCTCTGGGATGATACTTAATTTGGTTATGATTGTTTTTGCAAACACGTTGCCTGACATACAAAATAGTTATACATTATAGAAATACATTTCATGATACATCTAGTTATATTATTTTGATGTTCTGGGTGCTAGTAGTTTTTTCTCTATATATGGTTACACATAAACATTTGGCTAGTAATTTTTTTTGAAAGGATTTACATCTTGGATCAGATGTAGTAGGTAACTAAAATTTGTTAGGAACATGATATGTTTCCTATCATTGTCAGGTCGGCGGAAGCATGATATATTGGTGCCGATTATGTCTGATAAGTGCCACGTGTCGTTTGTCCTTTGCACCTCAGAGACAATTTTGGCAATTCTTTCGTTTCGGAGGGGCTACCTTTATGGAGAAAAAAAATCTCAGCAGGAAGCAAAAAGTACAAAATAATTCAAATAACGTCATTTTGCCAGGGCGTGTTTTCTCTTCTGGATAATTGTCTGAACTTTTTGCTGTTCTGGATGGAACAAGATCACCGTGTATTCAGTTTCGCAAGTACTCCACAGTGTTTTGCAAAGCTTGTACTTCAGTGACAAGTAACAGATATGTGCTTGACTGAATTCAGAGGGAGCAGGGGTAGCTATGGGGTGAGCAGGGGCAGCGCTCACTGCGGGCGCGCCGGCCTAGTTGAAGGCCCTGGCGAGGGCACGGACCTAGCCTGGGGGAGGCTTGTCCATGGCGATCGAAGGGGTTGGCAGCGGAAGATTGGCTCGTGAAGGATGAGCGTCTGATACCATGAAGACAGGTTGAGCAATGCAGCCTGGGTGCTTAGTCTCGTATTGATCTGCTTAAATAGCTGTTTACATGTGCAACGTGCACACCGTAGTGGCAAATAATCGTGCGGGCAGTTGAGCTCGCTATGTGTACAGGGGAACGTGGGAGAAGTGGACGACCAGGTTACAAACAGAGTAAGCTGCGCTAACACTCGTATTGTTCTACAGAGCATGATTAAATTCGCGGATGGACGCCGTCTATATTTACAGAGGGATACACCTTGGCCTGCGCTGGTTTGTACGGGTGCTCTATGTCCAGCAACATGTTCCACGGCGCGTTTGGCTCCGTCAGGGCGAAGGTACGAGCCCAGGTCGGCGTCACGTACTCATACCTGCTGTGCGTGACCCGGCGGAACCCCTTCACGTCTTTGTTCTTCTTCAAGTCATTTGGGTCGATGTCCACGATGAAGATGTCGCCGTAGGGCCGATCCGCATGCATGAACTTCGGCAACGAGATCGGGTCCACGGACACCGCCGCGAGGTCCGCCGACACAGCGATACTCCTCCTATCCGGGCTGAAGACCGGGTAGTTTATGTGACCGCTGAGGTCGGCCCCGCTGCTCATCACCCTGATCACCACTATCGGGTCGCTCGCCTTCACTAGGAACACCGAGAAGTACCCAGGGCCAAAGCCGTTGTCAAGCTCATAAGGCCGCTCCGGCTGGTCGCGCGTCGACGAGAAGACGATCCAGTCCCCGTGCGGGGACCACTGGCATTGGGTGTCTGTCCACGCTCCTTTCGTCAGCCGCGTCTCCCAGCCTCCCATGAATTCCTCGTCTTCTGTGTCGTCCAGCATTATATACAAGTTTTTGTGCTTCTCCTCCCCTCCATCCCTCGTCGACCGGAACACAAACCGGTCACCCTCTGGGTTGCTTGACGGGAAGGCGTTGTTAAACCCGCCAGCCGTGAGCCTTCGGATATTTCGCCCCGGGGGGCCGGAGGCATTGGTGACGGTGTAGATATCCACCGGCTCGTGGGAGCTGAAGGAGGGACCGATACACATGTAGAGCATGTCCTTGTCAGGGTTCTGGTTCCACACAGGGGAGAAGACGATTTTCGAGCCCCTTTCCTTGTACACGACGCGCAGCCCTTGACTGTCGGCGATCCACAACGACTTGAACTCGTGGTCGACGAACGCCAACTTGGAACCGTCCTCGGAGATGGTCGGGAACAGGCCAGACACCAGAAACAGACCGACGTCCTTCACCGGGGACTCCAGCTTGTGCAAGTTCCGAGGGTCTCCGAGCTCCACGTCACTTCTGCAGCGGTGGTACCCAATGCGCCCACAACCATCCAGCACGAAAGGGTTGTAGTGGTCGCTTTCTGGGCTTCTATTCTTGGTGATCTCCCGACCTGTCGGACCTGTGTACCCTCCCCCCGTGGCCATGTCGAATATCTCGATGTGTCGGTGTTGCTCCACCAGGTCGCCATAGTACTTGTACTTACGGATGGTCGCCACAGCTACCATGGTCTCGCTCATGGCTGCCGGAGTCACGGCGTCCAACCCCGACGGAGTCACCTGCACAGTCTCCTCGGTACTGATCTTGTACCGGATCACTCCCCATTTTCTATCGTCGTCCATGCCTTCAGCTCGATGGAAGAAGATGATGTTGTCGCTGCCCCAGGATGGCCAGCCGCCATCCTTGATGAGTAGCTTGCGCCCCAGACCCTCCTCGCTATCCACGTTCATCACGTAGATGTCAGTCTTGAGGTTCTCGACCTCGCCGTTCCATCTCTTTCCTTCAAACGACGCCACTGCTACCATCTTGCCCGACGGTGACACGGCCGGGCTCAAATCGAACACCCCTGCGTGCACATATCAATCATATATAATTCAGATACATGATTAATAGGGATGTCAGATTTTATCAACTGACCGGTTCATGAAGTACTCAAGTATCTATACCTTGTGGAGTGAGGCGCTCTGTCTTGCCGTTTGTAAGGTTGGTTTTGTACACGACAGTCCAGGGGCTGCGGGGCTCTAGCGCTGGCTCCTTGGTGGAGACGTAGATGAGAGAATGGTCGATGGTGCGAGACCCCACTTTGTAGCCACCACCAAAGCATCCACTGTCCTCCAGGCGTGCACCGCTGAAGTCGGCAGTGCCAAAGATGTCGGCGAGGGAGAAGATTTTGACGTTTCTGTTGGCATTGAAGTGCAAGGCGATGTACAACGTCTCGAGGCCGTCATCCCTCTCCGAGACAAACACAAGGCCGGAAACGTTGCCCGCATCAACGTCCGCGTCGGTAACGCCGCCCTGATCTGCCAGCTTGGGGCTCTTGAGGAGGGCCTTCAGCGCGGCGGGGGGGATTCGGCGGCCGTTGTAGTTGCTGGACACACCATCTGTGAGGTGGAGCTCATCATCAGTGGACCACGGGAAGGAGGGGCAGGAGAAGATGTCCAATGGCATCGGGGGTCTGCACGTGGTAGAGAAAACAATTCTGCCTCGGCGATCTGCCACCCAGTAACAAAGGAGTTAGATGATGCAGTAATATTTACAAGAGGTACCAAGGTGTGCCATATTAAGAATACTTTTAGCGTTTCAAACTTTAGTGCTATTAATATGTTTTAATGCAGTTGTTCTGCTACTGAATTTAAGATTCAGTCCGATCTAACAGAAATAACTGTCTAACTATCTAATGCGGTCGAATGCAGTTGTTCTGCGACTGAATTTAAGGTATATACTTGTAGTGTCATATAACTTATATTTTATTACTAGTACAAATCATGGGCAAACTTTGACTAAAAATTAGGGGCCTTATAAGGGCAGTCATAATGCGGATACGGCAAAACCGTATCTAGTGCTTCCATCTCTTTGTATGTCAAATTAGACTACCCATAGTAGGACTAATATAGATAGTAACATAGATGCCACATAGGCAAAAAAGATAATGTGGCATGTAATTAATGAAGAGAGAGGCAAATGGAGTAACATAGGTAGTTACCGTAACATAATATTTCCTAATGTAAAATGAGTATACAAAATAATAAATGAATGGTTATATGTTACCACACATATGACACTGCCCCACTATAGAGGTAGTAACATAACGTAGTAACATGTGCATGTTACTACTCTATGTTACTCCCCACTATGAACAGTCTTCGATACTACAACTTCACAATGGGTCGTATCTATATGTGGGTCCAGATAATAATTGTTGTTGGTGTGGCAGAAACTTAATTAACATCGGGGCTGCCAACATGATACGTATCGTAAAGAAGATACGATCCTTTTCTCTTTCCTCTTAATTGTTATTTCACCTAAGCAAATTATCCGACGTGGCTGCTTTAGATACAATCCGAAGTGGAGCATTGTGACTGCCCTAAACCCAAACAGAGGGAGTAGTACCTAAACATTAATTATCCAATAGCTCCATGCAGCAAAAGTGTTGTATTTGGCCACCAAAACATTTAAATCATACGTACGGCAAGGTGACTGGAACGGAAAACGGCTCTTTCGTTCCTATTAATAAATCAATACATCCATATATACTACTTACCGTTAGCCTTAGCCTTCATGACTATCAAATTAAAAATGGCAATTTTTGTAACCTTGACATCTAATGCAATTACAAATATAATCAAATATTACAATTTTAACTAATCGTTTGTCATCCATATTTTGTACCAGCAAGTAGCTCAAAATGATCTTTCTTCACTAGAGCATTGACAAGTCCGATAACCTGTAGTCCTCGTGTACACTAGGGATAAGGCACCTCCCACACATTCTACACGGATGAGTTAACAATATTGTGCCCATGCAACTGCCAGATAATGACGATGTTTTTCTTTATTGCCAGGGAGATAATGACGACAGTTGACCTACTAATTTAACTAGATCAACTATAAGTGGTTGGGCAACAACAATTTGCAATTAGTGACAAGATGATATTGTAGTTTTTTCTCGACGAATTATATTTCATAGTTTTATTGGAGGTGTTCACCTGAGTTCCAGTCTTGGTTCTGGGCGACCTGCAATGAAAAAAACTTAAGAGGTTTAGTTTGTGTTTGTAGAGCCTCTTGTTAGTTGCGTACAAAATATAATTTACTCTTTAAAAGGCTTATCAGTCCAACTAAAAAATAATTTTATTATTGATCGTACTTAAACCACATTTCATTGATAAGTTGTTGGAAGATCTGGTAGAGGATGTAGTTTGGTTATGTCATGTAAATACTGTCCTAGAACCCATCTAATACCTGGCCTGTAAGTGAACTTTCTGCAGTATCAATCTTGTTCAGTTCATTGACAATCTCGGCTATGGTAGGCCTTTTCTCACGGTCGACCTCCACACACCTTAACGCTACTTCGATGCATGACTTAATTTGCATTGATGTTTGGAACGACATTGTTTTCTGCAACCGTTTACCCCAGTTTTCATGTACCTGTGGAGTTGAACACAACGGCAGAAGGTCGCATGGAAAGTTAGGCACATAGGATTACATGCAAAGTGGATTTTTGTCCACGATAGAGGTTATCTTCCATACATGCTCAACAAATTCTTGTGAAGATATGTGTGCACATTTAGAGTAGCCCTCTTCTCCTGCGATTATCCGTATGATTATAACACCCAAACTGAATACATCAAACTTCGTTGTGATTTCATATCTGTCAATGTATTCTGGTGGCATGTATCCACTGCATGATATATATGTAATAAATTATTTCTATAATTTAAATAAGTCGATTATTTACCATGAAGGTATCAACTTACGGTGTTCCAATAATTTTGAGGGTGACATAGGTTTGCGTTGAAGGGAAGAGTCTTGACAAACCAAAATCTCCTATTTTTGGGATCATGTTCTTGTCCAACAGTATATTCGCAGGTTTCAAATCAAGATGGTAAATAGGATCTTTGGATCCATTATGAAGGTAATTTAAGCCCTTGCACACTCCCTTAATAATGTTGAAACGTGTGTGCCAATCGAGTCCGCACGATTCATCTGTTGGAGTAAACATGGAGTGTATTACTAAGGCGTAAACTGAGGGGTCTAACAAAATCATAACTTTGGGGGTCATTTTGAAAACACAAATTTTTAGTGATCTAAGTAGAACATCATCATACCAGTAATATGCTTGTCAAGGCTTCCACCAGGCAAATATTCGAAGCAGAGAACTCTTTCTTCCACAAGGGCAAAAATATATTCACCACCGTACTTAATACGCTGATGCCCTAGATTATAGCAGTACCCAACCAACCGGATAATATTTGGATGTTGGGCCCTCATAAGGTTATTAAACTCATTCCTAAACTGAGTGTCATCAAGCCCGGGCATGTGATGAAGCTTTTTGAGAGCAATCTCTTCTCCACTGTCGAGTGCTCCCTGTTAAAAAGTTAGATGTGTTCTAGTAGTTACGACTTACGAATGTACAATACTATCATTGGAAATTAGAAGAATTAAGTAATGATCATATATATATACCTTGTAAACTATTCCATACCCACCACGACCAATTATGTGCTTATCAGAGAAATTATCTGTAATTTTTTCCAAGAACTCGAGTGTAAACTCCCTCGTTGTGTCACTTGTTTGTTCGAACTTGTCCGCCATGGTATCTTGTACCTCCCGATAGTGCTAAGATTTACTAGCTTGGAAGTCTCATCTCTTAAACAACAAGGAAGATATTTGACATAGTCATAATTAATGCTTAACTTAGTGGGTAAAATTAAGCAAGAGTTTAATTCCATACACAGTGGGCTAACCTGCAGTGCAGGAGATCGATCGAAAACCTGCTGAATCCCAAGATATCCTCAATCCCACTACAGAAGGGGGCGCTTCTGTAATCCAGGAGAGCGCCGCTCGACGAACTGGGAGCTATCTCTTCCCACCTCGCGTTCGTCTGGTGGAGCGTCTCCACCCGGCCATCTCCTGCATATTATGTGAATGTGGCAGAACTTTGTCATCTCTGCATGGTACCATTGCTGTATATGCAATTCTGGACCAGATATCAAGCAGCCGAGCCGGCAACTTTGACTAACTTTTGACGCTTCGAAGTTAGGTGGCCTGGGACTGGACCTCAGATCGGGACAGGCACTCCCGTTAATTGATCTTTGTTTTTTTTCCTAGTCGGTCACTGGAAAAGATGCAGGCCATCATATACATGACAAAAAAGCATGTTCCGGTGTGAACTGCACTATGATATAAAAAAACACACGCAAATGAAAAGCTTTGAGACGAAGGAAGAGATTGGAAAAGGGTGGGAAGCACACAATAGGGCCGGCATTGCTTTCCTTTATATAATAACATATTACAGATTGATTTACATGGCGGTAGGTAGGATGACAATCTTTTTTTTTGACAGCTCAATTACCTCTTTATTGATTATCAATAATGGTTACATCGGAGATTAACAGAGGTATTAAAGACGAGGGAGGATCATCAAACCAAACAGATTGGCTCGAAACTTTAGCTAAGCGAGCTAGTTCATGAGCACTTGCATTAGCTTCTCTTGGTTCATGAGTGAACTGGATCTTCACAAATTCTGTCGCTAGATGATAACAGTCATCAAATATCGCAGCAGCAATACCATGCGAATATGCACCGTTCTTCATCGTTTCTATCACACCCAAGCAATCGGAGCTAATGACAATTCTATTGCATCCCAACATCTGAGCTAGTTGAATTCCATGCTTCATTGCGTGAGTTTCTGCTGTTAGAGCATCCTGAACAAAATCAAGTTTGCAATTGCTTGAACCAATGAACCTTCCAGCCGCATCCCTAGCAACAGCACCTGTAGTTCCTCGAAGGGAATCCTCGTCGAAAGAGGCATCCACATTTATTTTCACATGATCACGTGGAGGCTTCAACCAAACTGCATTCTTCCTCTTCGGCTTAGCTGAATAAGCAGCCCTGTAATTTTCCGACAGTGTCGTAATCGACATAGCCGATCTGGTAGGATCTTGTACCTTTTCACCATGCACAAATTGCCTTCTCTCCCACCACAAGTACCAACATGTTACAGCTATTTTTTCAGTGGTTGTTTCCTCGCCCAAAACCAGCGATGGTACCAAGTGTTCCGGGTAGAGCAAAAATTCCAGAACGGCTTGGCCCGCTCTATCTATCTTACAAGCTTCATTAATCTTCAGCTCCAGCCCTAGATTCTTCCACACATGCTTAGCTCGAGAGCATTCAAACAACATGTGTTTTATGTCCTCTGCTCCATTTTCACACACCAGACACTGGCCACTAACTTTGATATGTCTGTTTGCCAACACCGATCTGCATGGTATCGTATTTTGCATTGCCCTCCATAAAAATATTTTAACTTTGGCCGGAACTTTCAGTTTCCAGATTCTCTCCCACATAGGATGTGGATTGATAGGACCCATACCATGAGAATTTTCATATTTACTCCCAAACTGACTTTGCCATTCAGCATGGTAAGCCGTCTTAACAGAGAATATACCAGATTTAGTAAGCACTAGTAGAGAACCCACTTCTAGTACCGGTTGTAGATGGCCTTTAGTACCGGCCGCACAACCGGTACTAAAGGGTCGGCACTAAAGGGGTACCGGCACCTAAATAAAACCGGTACTAAAGGGTCTCCACGTGGGCACACAGGCGAGCGCGACCCTGAGGACCTTTAGTACCGGTTTGTAATACAAACCGGTACTAAAGGTTCCTGCTTTTTTTGCTTATTTTTTCAGGGGGGTTTTGGTTTTTTTTCTTTTCGATTATTTTTCGGGGTTTAGGGTTTCTGTTTTTTTCCTTTTCGCTCATTTTTCAGGGTTTCGGAGGAGATCGCGTATAAAGTACTCACTACACATATAAAGTAGTCATTATACACATACAAAGTACTCTCGTCACATATAAATTTAAGTACTCCTAATTAATTACAATGGAGCCGGTTCCCTTGTAGCATCGACTGCCGGCGGTTCCCTTGTAGCATCGACTGCAGGGGGTGGAGGTGGTCTTTCGTCAAAGTAGAATTCACCGAGTTCATCTATGACATGTGTAAGTAAGAATCCCGCCAATTCCTCCGCAATAGCTTTTACGCGGTTGCGTGGTAGGAGCTGGTTCCGCTTGTTTGACATCTTTAAAAGAAGGAAATAAAATCAGCTATGATCGAAACTAAACACAATTGATGCATGGTGGCAAAATAAAAGTTGTGTATGATGTTCACGTACCTCTCGATTTCTTACACTCTTGACTCTCTCATTGACCTTCGTGTGAATGTACTCGCAAACGTAGTATCCACATAGTTCTGTCCCCTGTGGTTGTCGCAGACACCACTATATATACAAGAATATAATTTAATCAAATAATAATCAAGAGAATGATAATGGTATTAGAAAGATACACGTAGTAGTACTTACGTTGTTAGACTTGAACTCCAGTTTTCTGGCCATACACCGCGTTCTTCCGCTTTGAACTTTCTGTAAACCCTGTCCGGAAAAGAAAATGAATTGAGTAGTTATTACTTATACTTTTGATATCCGGAAATGAACGAAAGAGGCTGATATAGTGCGATTGAAATTACCTCTTGAGCATTAGACGCACGCTTTTGTATTCATTTTGATCTTTCCTTAGTGAGTCCCAGACTTCAACTTCTCCTTCCTCGAGTCTAATGATTAGCAGAATGTAGTGGAACCTGCGCACGTTTATATACGCAGGTATTCAGAACTTATCGATTACACTTTATATCGGGGAAGCAAAATAGAATGTGTAGAAGACGGTAAAACTCACCCGAAGTTGTAAGGAAATAGTATTTCCTTTTTGGTACTTTGTCGCTTAAAGAACGTTAGCAAAACGTCCTCTGTGTTCACGGGATTTTCATCCACGGTCTTGACATGAACTTTATCCGGGTCAATGAAACCAATGTCCCAGATTCCTCCGAGTCTGCATTCACGTATCTTCATTCTGCATAATTAGCGTACAAAAGAATTTTGTGACGATAATTACAAGCAATGAACGAGAGCTTATAACTATAAATAATTAAATTACACGAATAAATTACTTACAGACAATAGCAGCTGATGAGAGATTTGTCGAGAGCACGTTGATTGTACATCTGAAAAAGTTCTCGGAACTCAACATGCACACAATATTCTCGGAAGTAGTGTTGTTCCTTAACCGCCGCCATGAGATAGAATTTCCCTTCTTTTGCGGCGGTCATGTACCAGCGATTCAAATTCCATAACTGTGTTGTTAGCTGGCTCGGATTTTCCACCATAGGCAGCCCGAGTTCAAAATCAAATCGTGGGGCAATCTCCGCCATGGGGTAACCTGAGTCGCCAACGACAACTTCTCCATGCTCGATTTCCCGAGTTTCAGAAGGTACAATGAGCGGGGCGAGCGATTGTGCTTCTTGTTCTCCGAGCTGGGCAACTCCTTTCCCGCACAATTTCTCTTGCTCATTCTGCGAGGAAAGTACCTTGTCAATACCTCGCTCGTAGTCTGAAATGGGCGGAGGTGGAGGGTCATATAGGTTGTCAACGGTGTGATCTTTTACCTCATTTGGTATAGTCTTCAGAAGTTCCTTTATGGGGTCAAGTCTTGCCTCCACTCTTTCCTTCTTTTTCTGCTCAAAAAAGGCTCTCGACCCTTCACGTAGGCTCTCAGCTATTTCCTGCTGAGTCATCTCAGAAGTTAACTTCTCAGGAGCCTTGACTTCCTTGGGGTTCTCAGGAGCCCGCACACTTTTTCCACGTTTCTTGACAGGGGTGGACGACGGGAACAGCTTCCGCTTTGTCAAGTTACTAGTGGGCGCATCAGTCGGTTGACGGGACAGCGCGGGAGATGGACTCGCGGCGGGATCCCAAACTTCGTGGGGGAGGCGGGTGGACTTTGATGTGGTGAATGTCTAACGGGAGGAGTCGGTGGCCTTGGCTCCGAGTCTGGAAACTTGATGTATTTCTTCTTCCATAGAACGATACCAAGCTCAACTTCTCCCAATGTCTTCTCGCCTTCAGCTCCAGGAATTTCAAGACGTATTGCGTTGAATCCCGGCATAACTTTCGTGACCCCGACACGAGCAAATCCAGGCGGAATCACACCAAAATGGAAGGTTTCTCCAGGTTGATGTCGTAAAGCATAGCCAGTCGCCACCGGATAAGTAATGTTCATCATCGGCGCATGTAACTCACAATTTGTCTTCTCCGTGATATCATCCACGGGGTAGTGAGCCGCCGATGGTTCAGCAACTGGTTCATCAACTGCAGGATCTTGTAGCTGCGTGGAACCCACGCTGCTTTTCCGCTGAGATGGGCAGGCATCGCCTGCAGGATCTTCTACTCGCAGTTGAGATTCCCTGGTCTGGGTCATTGAGGCCAGTTGCTTCTGCACATCCTGCACCGTGCGTTCTAATGCAGTAACCCTCTCCGCCTCCCTCTTCTTACTTCTGCAATGTTTTCTATAAGTTGCAACGTCTTCCGGAAACCCTTCAAGAAAACCAACCCCGCCTCCTCTGCCTCGACATCGCCCCCAGTGTTCTTTATTCCCGAGGGCTTGTGAAAGCTCGTCGTCCTCTCTATCGGGAACATATTTTCCCTCCTTGACTAGTACTATGACTTTTTTATTTTTCTGATGACTCTTCTAATTTTTCTCCGCCATTTTCCCTTTGCAACAATCAGCCCTGTTTCTGGGTGCAACACTGCCCCATGCGCGAACAACCAGAACTTGGACCTGTCGGGCCAGTCATCTGTCTGTGGACGGATCCCTTTTAGTCGCAGCTCGTCTTCATAGGCTTGCCACTTAGGCAAGGCAGTCTTGTAGCCACCTGAGCCCAAATGATGGAAATATTTCTTCTTCGAGGCATTCAACTTATTTTGTGTCGATCGGGCCACAGCGACGCCCGAATTCTTATACGCCGCAAATTCAGCCCATTCATCTTTTAGCTTCTCTAGATGTCCTTTGAAAACTATATCTTTGTTCCCATATTTTCTCCACAATGTGTTCTTCCAGTTGTTGAATTGCTGGGCCATCTTGCTAAGAGTCCACTCCTTGACTTTATCCTTCATCTTCTGTGGGAGATCTGCCGGTAGGTTGAATTTAGACATCATCGAGTCCCAAAGGGTCTCTTTAATTCTTTGCTCGAGATATTTTGCGCCTATGTTGGCTTTCTTCGGCTCATTCCATTCTGTCACAGTGATCGGGACCATGTCCCTTACAAAAACTCCGCACTGCCGTACATATTTATTGTAGATTCCATCGGGTTTCTCTGGTTTGCCTTTGAAGGTAACTTCGTCGATCGACAACGTTGCACCTTCCGGGAGCTTTAACCCTTGGGCCGGGCCTCGTACGGGGATTGACGACTTAGATCCAGAGGGCTGAAAGAAAAATGTTTCGTTAATAAGTGCGCATATAAATCAATTAATGCATCTAGCTATAGTGATCAACAAGACTTAATATATACCTTCTTCTTAGCTAGTGATCCAGACGACTTAGATCCAGACGGTTCTTCTTCGTCGTCGTCGTCATCTCTGAATTTTTCTAACTCAAGTCCCTCACCGGAGTCATTCAAACATTTCGCGCTGAATTCTTCGGCGTCTTCTCCGTCGGACGAATCTTCTCCATCGGAATATTCTCCATCGGAATTGGGTCCGGCAGCGTTGTTATATATTATTTGTTGGAGACGGTCTTCTTCCTCCAAATCTCGGACGAAGGTGGGGGCATCGTCCGCCATAGCTCTGTCACTGCAAATTTTGAAACTTAGCAATATTTCTAACTTAACAATATTAACCAAATAACAATATTAATAATCTAAACAATATTAACCTAATAACAATATTAACTTAAAAAAAACAGTACTAAAAAAGAACAACTACTAGACATAAAAAAGACTTAGCTAAACTAAACTTAGCTAAACAAAACTTAGCCAAACTAAACTTAGCTAAACTTAGCTACACTAATATTAACCTAAACAATTAATATTAACTAAAAAAAACAGTACTCAAACTTTACAATATTTCTAACTTTACAATATTTCTAACTTGACAATATTTCTAACTTGACAATTTTATTTTTACTAATGTTATTTTCAAACTATCTAAATGACTTAGCAATATTTCAAACTTTACAATATTCCAAAATTTACAATATTTCAAATTTTCAAACTTAGCTAAAATTTTGAAACTTTGCTACTACAATTTCAAACTTAGCAAAATTCACTTATTTACTAGAATCACATATTTTTATTTTGAACAACAAATTTTCATACTCATTTTAAACAAGAATTTTCATAAAAAAATTACAAAACTACAAAGTACTAAATTACAAAAAATGCTATCTATATTTTGCTATCTACAAAATGAACAAAATGCTATCTATATTTTGCTATCTACAAAATTGCTACAAATTTCTAAAAATGCTAAACAAAATTTAAAACTTAACTAAAAACAGTAATAACAAAAAAATTGCTACATTTTTAAACAGTAATACAAAAAAGTTGCTACATTTTTAAACAGTAATACAAAAAAGTAAGAACAAAAAAAACAGTAATAAAAAAAAACATACCTCGTGGAGGCCGGAACACGGGCGAGGCGGAGGCGCCGGTGGTGCAGGCCGGCGTTGGCGCACGGGCGCGGCCGTGCGTGGAGGACGCGGCCGTGCGTGGAGGACGCGGCGACGGCGAGGGAGGACGCGGCGACGGCGGGGACGCGGCCGGCGTCGATGGACGCGCGGCGACGTACGGCGGGGGCGCGGCCGTGCGTACGTGGAGGACGCGGCCGTGCGTGGAGGATGCGGCGACGACGACAAAGGACGCGGCGACGGCGGGGGTGCGGCGGAGGCCGGCCGGAGCGCGGCGGAGCTTCGCCGGAGCGCGGCAGGGCTTCGCCGGCGTCGAGGAGGCGTCGTCGTCGTCGAGAGGAACACTTAGGCGAATTTGGGTCGATCCCCTGCCTTAACTGCAGCCAAACACCCTTTAACACCGGTTGTGCTCCACAACCGGTACTAAAGGGTCTTTAGTACCGGTTGTAGACTACAACCGGTGCTAAAGGTGCCTTTTGGGCCGCGGCGAAAATTAACGCGCGAAGCCCATCCCTTTAGTACCGGTTGTAGTTTGCAACCGGTACTAATGGGCTTTTTGAATTTTTTTCTCTAGTTTTTTTTCTTTCTTTTATTTTCTGTTTTTTATATCTATTTGGTTTCTATTTACTTTCTTTTTTGTTTTTTATACCAACTTTCTTTCTCTTCAGGCGAGCACGCCAACCGACGACCACCGCCGGGAGCAGGCCACACCACCTCCAAAAGCCGGCCAACCGTCTTATTTGTTTTTCTTTCTTTCTCTTCACTAGTTCTAAATTAAGGTACAACCTGAAATTACGATACAACACAAGTAAAACAAAGACTCTACCTATCTCCCATCGATGCAGCCTGCACCATCCGCCGTGTTGCCATCCTTGCCCTTTGACGAAGATTCTGCCTTCTTGCCTTTGCCCTTGGACGAAGCTTCAGCCTTCTTGCTCAGTGCTTCGACCCTCCTTTCCTTTGACGATGGCATGAAATCGTCGTCATCATCGCTGTCAACTACCCAGAGACAGGAACGACCGTACGAATCACGGTCAGCTTCAGTTCGGTAGAACGGACTATTCATAACTTTCCTGTCAAACTTCTCTGCAAGCGTGAGCATTTCTGCACGAATTTGGAGCGGGGTCCTATACGGAAACCCATCGCGGCATAGCTTCGTCCCGAGCAAAGCGAGATGACTCTTAGTGTGCAAAATTTCTTCAATTGGAACTACCCTACCATCTACCTTCAAATTGCTCGAAAGCCTGGCGAGATGCTCGGATGCGGAAATGTGAAACCCGGACACACACTTCTCGCAAGGACCAATACACACCATGCTTGCGCTCAAGTGAGTACCATGCCTACCTTCGACTGGGCTTTATAGAACTACCGGTGGCGGCATTTGGGGGGAACGATAGCGGGAAATATTTGGGCGGGAAACGGTGGCGGCATTCGTGTGTTTCCTTCCAGCGCTTGGGAGCCGTTGGATCAAGCGGTGTGTTTCTTTCGAGCGCTTGTGAGCCCTTGGATCAGGAAGAAGCACACGGATCGTGTGTTTCCTTCCAGCGCTTGGGAGCCGTTGGTTCAGCGGTGTGTTTCCTTCCAGCGCTTGTGAGCCCTTGGATCAGGAAGAAGCACACGGATCGTGTGTTTCCTTCCAGCGCTTGGGAGCCGTTGGATCAGCGGTGTGTTTCCTTCCAGCGCTTGTGAGCCCTTGGATCAGGAAGAAGCACACGGATCGTGTGTTTCCTTCCAGCGCACACGTACCCTATATATAGTCCACCTCCCGGAATTCCAGCGTCACTCACTCACTCACACAAAACATTCCAGCGTCACTCGGAGAGGCAACCAGCGGCAAGACGTCTCTGATGACCTGCGACCGTTCCAAACGGTTGCAGATCATCAGAGATGTCTTGCCGGACGGTTGTAGATCATCAGAGACGTCTTACCGCTGCTTGGATCGAAGTGGCGCTCAAA
Organism: Poa pratensis; assembly: GCA_947311845.1. NCBI lineage: Eukaryota > Viridiplantae > Streptophyta > Magnoliopsida > Poales > Poaceae > Poa > Poa pratensis. The sequence continues at coordinate 6,653,477 of CAMZMU010000033.1, read as the reverse complement.
CACAAAACATTCGGGTTCCCTAGCTACGTCCTGCAACCGTTTGGTCGGATCCAAGCAGCGGCAAGACGCTCTGATGATTAGCAACATCCCCAACACTTGTTGCAAATCATCAGAGACGTCTTGCCGCTCTCTGGATCGAAGGCCGATTTGCCGTCTCACGACCACGCGATTGTGTTGGTAAAACTGCAGCTGATTGACATAGTGTTTAGATCTCTCTTCTGAGTTTTCAGGACATAGTTACATAAAAGGTTTAATACATTATTACACATCAGCAACAACATCCCTATCTAGTGTTCACTTTTTCTTCTTGTGTGTCCCTTTCTTCTGATTGCGTCGTAGCCATGGACAATCTTCATCATTTAACACGGTGCTTGGGTCAGTTTTCACTTTGAAGGGCGGAATTTCAGCAAACTTATTGTAATCTTCTGACATGTCTGTCTTGTCCTCCACTCCCACGATGTTTCTTTTTCCTGAAAGAACTATGTGGCGCTTTGGCTCATTGTATGATGTACCGGCTTGCTTATCTTTTCTTTTTTTCGGTCTGGAAGACATGTCCTTCACATAGAAAACCTGAGCCACATCATTGGCTAGGACGAATGGCTCGGTTTTGTACGCAAGATTTTTGAGATCCACTGTAGTCATTCCGTACCGCTTGTCTATCTCTACCCCGCATGACAGGTTAACCCATTTGCACTGAAACAAAGGGATCTTAAAATAAGGTCCATAGTCAAGTTCCCATATCTGCTGTATGCAACCATAATATGTGTCCTTTGTTCCATCATCGTTTGTTGCATCAAAGCGGACACCACTGTTTTGGTTAGTGCTCTTTTTGTCTTGGGTTTCCGTGTAAAATGTATTCCCATTTATCTCGTACCCTTGGAAAGTCAATATAGTCGAAGATGGTGTCTTGGCCAACAAGTATAGCTCTTGTCCAACAGTGTTGTCATTAATGAGATGTGTACGCAACCAACTGCCGAAAGTATCCACGTGTTTTTCTTTAATCCAGAAGTCAGTCTTCTCCGGGTATTCTGAGCGTAAAATATCCATGTGTTCCACGATATACGGAGCCACCAATCTGGAATTTTGTAGAACTGTGTAGTGTGCTTGAGTGAAAGAATGCCCGTCCATACTTCTTGTTGCTTTCTTTCCTAGCGTGCCTTTTCCACGCAGTCTCCCCTCATGGCGCGATTGAGGAACACCGATGGGCTTAAGATCTGGAAGAAAGTCAACACAGAACTCAATGACCTCCTCTGTTCCATAGCCCTTGGACATGCTTCCTTCTGGCCTAGCACGGTTATGAACGTATTTCTTTAAGACTCCCATGAACCTCTCAAAGGGGAACATGTTGTGTAGAAATACAGGACCGAGAATGGAAATCTCTTCGACTAGGTGAACTATGAGGTGCGTCATAATATTGAAGAAGGCCGGTGGAAACACCAACTCAAAGCTGACAAGACATTGGACCACACCCGTCTGTAAACTTGGTAGAGTTGCTGGATCGATTACCTTCTGAGAAATTGCATTCAGGAATGCACATAGCTTGACAATGGGTACTCGAACGTTTTCCGGTAGAAGCCCCCTCAATGCAACAGGAAGTAATTGTGTCATAATCACGTGGCAGTCATGAGACTTCAGGTTTTGGAACTTTTTCTCTGCCATGTTTATTATTCCCTTTATATTCGACGAGTAGCCAGACGGGACCTTGATACTGCTCAGGACTTGAAAAAAGATCTCCTTCTCTTCTTTGGTAAGAGCGTAGCTGGAAGTACCTTGATACTTCTCTGAATTCAGGTTGTCTCTTCCGTGGTGCGTACTTTGCTGGTCCTGCCGTGCATCCGCTGTATCTTTCGTCTTCCCATACACGCCTAAGAAGTTTAGCAGGTTCACGCAAAGATTTTTCGTCACGTGCATCACGTCGATTGCAGAGCGAACCTCTAGGATTTCCCAATAGGGTAAATCCCAAAATATAGATTTCTTTTTCCACAAGGGTACGCGCTTGTTTGCGTCTTTCGGAACATTTAGACTGCCAGGACCCTTTCCAAATATTACTTCCAAATCCTTGACCATGCCATATACAACATCACCATCACGGCGTGTAGGCTTCGTCCGGATATCTGCCAAACCTTTGAAGTGCTTGCCTCCGTTTCTTACGTGATGCCGGTTGGAAGAAACTGACGATGCCCATGTACACAATCTTGTTACCTATATATGCACTGTCAGTCTTATCTAAACAGTGCGTGCATGCATTGTATCCCTTGTTCGACTGTCCTGAAATGTTACTAAGAGCAGGCCAATCATTGATGGTTACAAACAGCAACGCTCGTAGGGGAAATTCCTCTTGTTTGTACTCATCCCACACACGTACACCTTCGTCAGACCACAACTGTAAAAGTTCGTCAACTAATGGCCTCAGATACACATCAATGTCGTTGCCGGGTTGTTTCGGTCCTTGGATAAGCACTGGCATCATAATATACTTTTGCTTCATGCACAACCAAGGGGAAGGTTATAGATACATAGAGTCACGGGCCAGGTGCTATGACTGCTGCTCTGCTCCCCAAACGGATTCAAGCCATCTGTACTTAGACCAAACCTTAAGTTCCTTGCGTCAGCTGCAAAATCCCCAAACGCACTGTCGATTTTTCTCCACTGAGACCCATCAGCGGGGTGTCTGAGCATCTCGTCTTCCTTACGGTCTTCTTTGTGCCATCGCAACAACTTGGCATGCTCTTTGTTTCGGAACAAACGTTTCAACCGTGGTATTATAGGAGCATACCACATCACCTTCGCGGGAACCCTCTTCCTGGGGCTCGGCTCGCCCTCAATATCACCTGGGTCATCTCGCGCGATCTTATACCGCAATGCACCGCATATCGGGCATGCATTCAAATTCTCGTACTTCTCACCGCGGTAGAGGATGCAGTCATTGATGCATGCATGTATCTTCTGCACCTCTAATCCTAGAGGGCAGACAATCTTCTTTGCTTCGTACGTGCTGTGGGGCATTTCATTATTCCTCGGAAGATTCTTCTTAAATATTTGTAGCAACTCTTGAAATGCCTTGTCAGATATTCCATTCTTTGCCTTCCACTGCAGCAATTCCAGGGTGGTACCTAGCTTTTTCTGGTCATCTTCACAATTTGGGTACAACGGTTTTTTGTGATCCTCTAACATGCGCTCCAGCTTCGACCACTCGTTTTCAGTTACGCAGTTCATCTGTTCATCACGAATGACCTGACGAAGATCATCATCGTCGGACTGATCAACAATGACCTCATGCTCTTCCCCCATTGTAGTATCACCGTGTTCATCAGAGAACACGGGATAGTTGTCATCATCCTCTTCTTCAGGGTTTTCCATTATAACCCCTCTTTCTCCGTGCTTGGTCCAACAAAAATAATTGGGCATGAAGCCTTGTCGCAACAAGTGGGAGTGTATGGTTCTTACGCTCGGGTAATTCCTGTTATTCCGACATTCATCACATGGACAAATCATAAAACCATTCTTCAGCTTGTTTAACTTAACCACATCGAGAAAACGATGCATGCCATCAATGAACTCGGGACAGCGTCGATCACCGTACATCCATTCTCGGCTCATCTGCATTACATAAATATATCAAAAACCATTACACCAGCTAAATAATGAATAGAGATACGTGACCAAATTAATTTATACAAGTTCATCACATTAAAATCAAAGTAGAGTAGTGCCCAAATGTAATACATAGTTCTCACGAAACATACATCAATCGAAACTAACATACAACTATCTAAAGAATTTAAATCCAACAACAAATGCGATCAGAATCGCAACCAAGGTAACTATTGAACCAACAGCATAATGATACCAAGCCTCTTGACTAATGGCATATTTTCTAATCTTTTTAAGCTTGGCGCGCATTGCATCCATCTTCCTCTCGTGAGCAGTGACGACGTCGGCAAGCTCGACCCCGTGAGCATCAACGATGTCGGCAATCTTCAAGTCCAATTCCATCTTCTCTTCTAGGCATTGGAGACGAAGATCTTCACTTATCTTCAATTTTGCTCTCAAATCGTCGTTTTTTTTTTAAAATACTCGACAATAGGGTCGGCCGGAATTTCCGGTTCAACTACCTCCTAAATAAAAATATATCTACGTCAAGTTGGTCGGCATGATTGTTATAAACACGAAACAAAATAAATAGTTAAAAAGATATACCACATCCGAATCATAGACCGGACGAGGGCCGAAGGGGACGGATATCAAAACCATGACACTATACATATATAAAAAAACATAAGAAAATTATACAAGAAATAATTATGCATTTAAATCATATAACTAACAATTTTTAAAATAAAAGATAAAAAAGAGGCTCACCGAGGTGGTGTCGGCGACGGAGCGGCGCGGGCGATCGACGGCGGTGAGGATCAGGGGACGGGACGACACTATATAAAACCATAAATTATACTTCAATTTGAGCTCAAAATGCATATAAAACAAATGAAATCCCTAACTTAGTCATTTCATCAAACACCTTGCAAGCACAACCAAAATCAAACTTGCTAAACTTGCACGAAAATGAGCTAAACTTGAAAAGCCGGAAGAGAAGATGAAGAAGTTGCTAACCCTTGTATAGGGTGCCACCAATCTTGACAAATGTTGGAGAAAAAATGGGTGAACTAGAGCTTGGGAGAGCTTGGGAGAGAGGAAAAATGGGGTTGGGGTCGAGTTGCTCCAAAATGGAGCTGGCTCGGGGTGGAAGATATAGGCAGGACCTTTAGTACCGGTTTTATTTACCAACCGGTACTAAAGGGCCTGCCGTGGGGCCACTGACCGCGGCCTGCGGGGCTGCACCCTTTTAGTACCGGTTGGTATTAACAACCGGTACTAAAAGGTGTCCTTTAGTACCGGTTGTTAATACCAACCGGTACTAAAGGTCCTCGCCGCGGGGCCCTTGCTGGCGCCCAAGCACAACCGGTGCTAATGCCCCCTTTAGTACCGGTTTTTGTTGCAACCGGAACTAAAGGGGCGCACTAATGCCTCTGTTTCTACTAGTGAAGGCTCCACGCAACAAAATCCTCCATCTCATTGTTTGGCAATGGGATCGCCAGAATCTTCGGCGATCGACACACCAGAACGTCTGGTTAACAATCCCTTCGTCCCATTGATTAGTAATAGGATCAATAAGATCACTAACTTTGGAAATTAAATTCTGCCCTCTCGTGGTAATCACCTTCCGTGATGTACTACTTGGGATCCAAGCGTCTTCCCAGATATCAATTGTATTCCCATCACCAACACGCCAAATATGTACTTTCTTCAAAGTTTGTATTCCTGCCCAAATGCTCTGCCACGTAAAGGAGGTACCCTTCTTCATTTCAGCATTTAGCAGATCACCTGACGGGAAGTACCTTGCTCTCAAAATCGCAGCACATAATGAGTTGGGTTCCTCAAATAGACAATCTTGGTTAGCAAGACACCTAACACACCCATGTGTTACATACCGTACACATTTTTTTTGAAGGAAAACAGTACTTTAAAGTACTGCATGTATTTTTTTAGAAAGAAATAAAGGTATGTACAAAATGAGAAAAAAAAAGTATGAGAGAATTGTACCGAAGCCTAGAAAGCCTAAAAAAACCACAATTCCGACAGCTAGAAGAAGCTATCAGCCCAAGCTGCAAAATCTGAACAGGATTTGCGCGTGTGGCTCTAAGTTTTAGCCAATTGATCTCCTCCTTGGATAAAGCTATGCAACGGTAGATAATGGGAGGCCTAAGTCTGCAAGCTAAATCATTTTCTAGTCCTCAAAATTTCCCAAGCCCCTAGCAGAATAAGCTCCATGAAGAAATGCTTATTATATAAAACCCATTTTGAGATCCGACAAACAATCCAAACCTTGAGTGGCTAACGGATTAACAGATGGGCATAGATATTGCCAACATAGCTGAGCAAATGGGCAATGAAAGAAGAGATGATCTCATGTCTCTAGGCTTAAGGAGTTGCACATGACACAACTGTAATGTTGCAGTAGGAATGTTTTCCTCTCAAGCATATCCCTTGTGTTCAATCTATCCTTAAGTAAAAGCCATCCACTACTAGAAAATAGGCCATCGGTTTGGAACTTTAGTCCGGTTCCATTACGAACCGGGACTAATGGGACGTTTAGTCCCGGTTCGAATGCCCAGGGCGCCGGCAAGCTCCAGTCCCGGTTCGTTGGGGACCTTTAGTCCCGGTTCGTGATACGAACCGGTACTAAAGGGTTGCGCCAGGCGGCCGCAGAGGTGGGGCCAGCGCGAGCACCCTTTAGTACCAGTTCGTATACTAAAGATGGACCTTTAGTACCGGTTCGTGATACGAACCGGTACTAAAGGTATCCCTATATCATCTTCCACCCCGAGTCAGCCAGCTCCATTTTTCCAGCTCGAGTTCATCTCCATTTTCTCCTCTCCCAAGGTCGAGTTCGTCCATATTTTTTTCCACCATTTGTCAAGATTGACGACGCCCCATCTATCCAAGGTCTATCTCCAACCGGGACTAAATGTTTTTTTCTCTCATGCCTAACCCCCCCCCCCCCGTGGATCGCCTTTTTTAGTTTTGTAGAAAATAAACGACAATGATAAAATCTTCAAAAAATAAAATCCTTTGAGATGTAGTTAGGTTTTAGTGTCTGGTTGGTATAGAATTTTGATCGTTTTTGCAAAAAAACAGAAAAACAAATTTAAAACAGCAATAACTTTTGCATACGACGTCGAAAAAAAGAGTTTAATATATAAAAAAAAACTAGAGAAAAACTGGGACTCGATGGCACCAAGGTTTACCGGTGAATTTTTCTCAGATTCTCAAATTTCCAAAAGTAAAAAAAGTTATTTCAAAAAAGAAGATTTTTTCCTACAAAATAAAAAATAATTTATAATAATTATTACTTAATAATTATCATGTGACATCAAAATCTAGGGGATAATAAGATTACTTAATCATTAATGTTAATGTTAATATAGGTTTATGTTAAAAAATAATTAATTATTATATTATTATTAATTATTATTACTTAATAATTATTATTACTTAATAATTATCATGTAAATTCATTTTGTTGTTATTTTAATTAATAATTATTATTACTTAATCATTAATGTTTATGTTAATATTGGTTTGGAATTCAAAAAATAATATCATGTCACATCAAAGTCTAGGGGATAATAAGATTGATAGCATAGTATTATCAAGATGTTATCAGTGCAATCTTGGAAGCTAATTGGGAAGGAACTCAAAAGTTAAGCGTGCTGGGGGTGGAGCAGTGTGAGGATGGGTGACCGACTGGGAAGTTTCACCATGAGTATGCACTTTGACTTGAGATTAGGGGCGATTAGAGATTAAACTGACGAATAATTCAAAGATTTGGAATATAGAAAAATAAATAAAAATTCGAAAAAATTCAAAAAACTTATTTCGGAAAAATGGTCATTTAGTCCCGATTGGTAACTGTCCCGGTTGGTAAAGACTAAAGGTCCTCCAGCCCCAGCGCGCGAGCGCCGCCACGTGGAGGGCCTTTAGTCCTGGTTTGTGACCAACCGGGACTAGGGGGGGGGGGGGGGGGCTTTAGTCCCGATTGGGCAGTCCCGGTTGGAAAACCGGGACTAAAGACCCTTCCCAACCGGGACTAAAGGCCCGTTTTCTACTAGTGATCCAACACTTTATGCTTTTTCTAACAACTGGATATCCACAGCTAGGAGAAGGCACTGTGAGGTGCAGGGACAGACTTGTAGAACTCATAGGCTTTACTAACAGGGAACTTGCTACCCCATGGGAAAGTCCAAGAGTCCTGGACATCCTCTTAATTATTTTCCTCCAAGAGAGTAAGGAACTCATGAAATTTAGCAAACGCTTCTTTAGGCAAAGGAAGATCAAATAAATCCATCAGAGAGTGAGCATGCAAAGCCTGTTTAACAGAAGTACTGGGGATGTGGCACAGGATGCAAGATGAGGGAAAGTCGCTTTTAGAGGGGCTAAATGCCAATTATCTTGCCAAAGTGGAATAGAGGAACCATCAGGCAGAGTGCATTGCCAAGTTTTTGAATCGTAGGAGTAACTTCAAACAGTCTCTCCACACTAGTGCAGAAATGCTTATGAGTGGCGTGCCAAAAACGCTATTAGTGGCGTGTGGGCGACACACCACTGATATGGCACCACCGGTAACAGCTAGTGGTGTGTCGGCCCCACGCCAGTGGTAATAGATATTAGTGGTATACCTCCAACCCGCACGCCACTAGTATTTCGTAACTAGTGGCATGCCGACAACCCACATGTCACTAGTATTCAAGTTACTAGTGGTGTGTCATCCAACCAACACGCCACTACTAGTTTTTTTTTGACACAAAGACATTAGGGAAAACTCCCTACTATGTCATTTTCTATTTTATAATTTTTTTGGAATATTTACATGATACAAGGATGATGAGTTTAAAAATATCTCATAGAGTATCTAGCCATGTGAAAGTACATATCATGCACTCTCATATTGTTTTGGGTGATCAATGACAACATGATTAGGGGACTAACATTCTTATCTAATACAACAGGTACATAGTCCCCATAGTCGGTTTGGTTTAACCACCAACACCTTGATCCAATGCTATCAAAGCATATCTACATTGGATCAAGCGAAGATTGGAGCGAAAGCAACTCAAGGATCCCTGAAGAACAAGATCAACGTCGGCACTCATGCTCCTTCTCAACCATAAGGAGTGTCAGGACATTTACAGATTACGAAGCAGCCCTGTCAGTACAAGCAGTGGGTGAACCTCCTCAACCAATGGCCTGCTTCACAGAAGAACCACTTCATCTTCAACGCCAGCTCCGCTCATCTACATCGACATCTACTGAGCTAGCTCAAGGCCTTGAAGACATGCCCTCTCGGAGGTCTCAAGGATCAACGCCATCTTCATTAACATCAGGCGCTTGAGTACCTCTAGAAGATGGCATTGAGGACATCACCTACATGAAGACCTCAAGCCGCACATGCTTGTTTGATACAATATCAACTGTTGGCAGTTGAGGTATATCTATTGTGCGACGACAAGCTAAAGATCAAGACACCAACACTACCTTGACTAAAGAAGTGACTTTGGTGCACATGAAGATTCTTCGCAGAACAACGCTGCACGAAGACCGTACGAATGAAGACCAAACGACGCAGTTGCTGGATGAAGACAACATTTCTCATATGGCGTACTTGAAATCAAGACGCATATTATTCGTGGACCTTAGAGCTGATCCAGCGCACATGAAGACTCGATGCCAAGGTTGAATACGGTAGTTATCTTTTTATAGCTTTGAGTCAAATAGGAAAAACTGTACTATCAATGGGGGATAGGTCTTCAAGGATAAATTGAACTTTTATGTGCTTAATCAATCACTCTCATTCCATGCAACAAGTTCCATTGGAAATCTCTCTAGGCATCAGTCAGCTTTAACGGCGTGAGACACCAGCTTCAACACAAGGTCGAAGACAAAAGGCTGCGGCCGAGTAAACCTATGATGAGTTTAGTGTCTCATGATGATAAGCTGATGCCTAGGTTTTAGAGCTTCATAGCTGATGCGTCCATTTTTCATAGCATTTTACTTATAATAATATCATGTAGATGTAGGAGTTTTATCATTTTACCGTGCGAGAACGCACTATTCTTGTCTGTGTATGCAGGGAATGCAAAGTCAAAGGAGTGAAATCATACAAGGCAAGAGAGGCCAAATAAAGAAGGAAATATTATGATTAAAAGCAATTAAAGTCATTCCCAGAAACACACAATTCGCAGGAATTAAGGAGGGAGCCAAAAGTCAAAGTCAGAAGACATAACGACCGGCGGTACGGTAGCACGTGACCGTACCAGCCACCGTACCAAGCTCTGCCGCTCGGTACGGGGGCGGAATATTCGATTCTCGTCACTGTTGGTCGTAACGACTATATGAACCCTGTATCTTCGGTTTTGAGAAAGGAGAGCCAGAACAGCTGCCAGCCACGAAACAGTACCAAACCCTAGCCTTCGGAAGGTGTCCGGAGGGGGAATTTGCAGAAGGGCATCCGTCTCCATCAACTCCATCATCGTGAAGGCCTCCGCATCGATCTCCATCGCCACCGTCATCATCTCCATCTACGTGATAGAATCTCTCACCCATCTCATTGTAATTCTAGAGCATCTAGTTGTGGATTTGCACGTGTATTCATTCATACATCAATCTATCATTTGCAGTACAATCATTATGATGTTTACCGCCTTCATGTGTGAGTAGTTCCATTAGTTCTTGGGGAGATGGGGAAACCCTAGCACTACTATGAATTGAGATAAAGATGCAGTGTTTTCTATTGGCTGTCTTATGGTAACAATCCTCATGATATTTGTGTGAAGTCGATCGCACAAATATTTGCTTGCGGGACATGAACCGGTTGTTAACGTCGGTGCAAGGGAGGAGGTCGCACTGGGGTAATAAGTGATCAGAAGGTTACCTTTCCTCTTGCCGACCATCGACGTGGGAGTAACGGAGATTCACCGTTCCTAACCACACCCACGGGGAAACCCTTAATTACTAGACCAGTGAAGCGCGTAGTTTATGATCTGGACTAGTAGTGGATGTGAGTAGTGTGTTGCCTAGAGTAACTCAGGGCGCACTAATTTATGGAGCTCCGCCTCATAAGACATACAAGAGATGAACACATCGCACGCCTAATCAATCCAGAAATATGCTAGTGGTAGAACCAGACCTTCCCAAGAACGCTTTTAGCCTTATTGCAGTTCCAATCACCTTTCATTCATCGTTCTGTTCTCACTTTTATTTCAGTTTATTTACTTTACAGTTTTCTTTAATTCACACTCAACACAAATATTTGTTTCCACACTTTTTCTTGTCTAGATTTAAAGATAATTGCAGGTCCAGTGAGGTAAACGACGAAAATTATTAACACGAGGCCATTTCCTCAGCTCCACCGTGGTTCGATACTCTTACTTCGAAACTAGCTACATTGTCCTGTGCACTTGCAGTCATCAATAGCCATGATAGAAGCTCTAGATGACTGCAAATATGCACAACATCATCTTTGGTGAGACTCTAGAATCACTTTGCTTAACCTTCTTGACACACTAAGTTCAAGAAGAGGTTGAAGCCTAGTAGACCTGTGTTGAGCTTAGTGACTCATGTGCTAGATAAGTGATTCCGCCGGCATTCAACAATCAGCCTACTCTGAATGCCTGAGACATTGGATTGAGCACGAAATTGAAGACAGAGGCTGCGACCTAAGTAAACTTGTGTTGGGTTCAGCGCCTAGAATATGAAAAGGTGATCCTGCTGGAAACCAGATATTAGCACGCTTTAATAGCATGAGATGTCATACTCATCATGAGGTTGAAGCAGAGGCTGTGCCTAGTAGATCTTTGTTGAGTTCAGCATCTCATGTGATGAAAAGCTAATTCTGGTTGAGTCTTAGCTTCTTGACAATTCGCATGAAGATTCAATGTGGTTGATCTCGTCCTCATGTACGCAACATCTTAAGAGGACATCCTTATCCGAGGTCAACCACAACGAAAGACTAGCCATTGTGATCATTCGTACACAACCACTTTTCTCCAACAACTAGAATCGTAGGTCGCTTATAAATAGTGCCATGCCCCAACGGGCAAGGTTGGTGATCTTGGCGGAGGACACACATTGCATATCTTGTTTCTTCGCGTTTCCCCTCGCTCTCTCATGTATCCACTCTTATCCACCGAGTGAGCGAGTTATCGAGTAGCTAGAATGATCGATCATACACTTCCATATATCTGAAGAAGATCATCCTTGTTACTCTTGGAGATTTGGCATCTCCTAGACGGTTAGGTGTCGACCGTCGAGCGTCCAAGGTGTGGACTGACATGGCGGCCTGCGAGCATCCAAGGTGTGGATTTGCCGAGGCAAGGTTTGGGTATCACCTATGGAAGATCCGCCATTAATGATCGGGCCAAGCGGGTGATGCTTGCACCAACGGAGAATAGGGCTTGGTTTGCAAGCGGAATGCTCGTACGCAAGTGGGTGATGCTTGCGGGTCAGTGGGTGATGCTGATGAACCATAGTGCATGCGTGCATAGCCTCTCCAAATGGAGATGTAGAGTTGGTGCCAACTACTCAAACTCCGGGAAACAAATTACGTGTCTTTGTTCTAACTCTCACTATCTTGTACACCAGTTTCCCTTGTCAATCTGAGCCTACATTTTGTATTTCCTATGATTTTGGTTACTCTGTTGTGATCCTTGTTGATCCCATCTTGTGACAACTACTTTATGCTCAGATAGACCAAGCACTCTGTTCTACTACTTCGTCCATGGCACGTGTATTTCCACATACTTTGTATCAGCATGTTATTATCCTGTTTATCTACTTCATGATGTACATCTCTGTGCATGCCGTTAGAGTGCTAAACAGTTACTTAAAGAATGCATGTTCTGATGATTATAAAGATCATATCTGCTAGCATCAAGTTACTGCGTAAACAGTTGCTTGAAGAATGTCTGTCCTCATGATCACATGATCATCTCTGCTGGCATCAAGTAACTTCCCAAAGAGTACACGTACTGAACTTCGGGCGATAAATCTTCAAGCATGTTTTCAACTAAACTCATTTCTGCTTGAAGAATGATCTCTTCATGTTATGTACTCTCTTCAGTGTGCTTGAAACGCGTATCAACTTTTCACCATCATCTATAATTTTTTTTTTCACCATCTACTGTTTCAACGTAATGTGCCATCAATCCATACGCTTAACGTCATGTATTTCTTCAAGCTGTATGCTTCCACACTATGCAATATATCTGCTTGAAGGAATACTACTTCTAAAGGGTTAATAACACTTCAATTTTTATAAAATCCTATGCATCCCCTCTAATCGTCATACCTCGATCTTTCAATTGGTATAAGAGAAAGGTCTCCTTGGTTCTAATTTGGTTTAACCACCAAAGGAGAATGGTATGACGATCTAGCAGATAGGAGTAATCACATTGACACAAGAATGATGGGAACCACTTGTTTCTTGGCAGGATAAGGACATAAAGGATACATCTTCACCTGACAAAGACAAACATACTTGAAGATCTCTTTAGCGCCATAAGGAATGTCACCTACACATTCAACATCCTTCACCTGAAAATGCTTCAACATGTTTTTTAAGCAGATTCTGATGACTCTTCCTCTTCATCCTCCTTCTTTGACCTAGCAGTCACCTTTTTCGAGTCATCGGATGTTGCACCTCTCTTATCTGTTTTGAGTCCAAATTTTTTCTATCTCAGCTTCTGTTAGGGGGTCAAAACAGTCAGAGCTCATAACGGCCTTCACGATCTTTCTGACCGCACGATAACCGGGATTGACTAACAACACGGCCGGTTTTCCCGAGTCGTGGCTTATCTTCACCCCTGTATAAATAGAACTGTCTTTTCTGGGACATCCTTCCATGCCACTTCCTTTTTCTCCCTGTTGACAAAATCTACTTCTGTTGAAGTCTTTTCTCCCTAGCCGACGCACTGGTAATTCACCTTCACTACCTCGCTATCATTGCCGCTCGATTCCTTCGTCGACGACGGACATTTCACCGCAGAATTATCGCCGTCACCAAGTTAGGGTGCGGCCTTGCGGACCACGACTTCCTCAGATACCTTCCTTGTCATGTTCTTGTCATCTCATTTTGCTTTGTCTCCTCATTTTTTGCTTGGTTGGACTTCTGATACGTCTCAAACGTATCCATAATTTCTGCTGTTCCATGCTTATATTATACCATTTGCTACATGTTTTATATACACTTCGTATCACTTTTATGCATTTTCTGGGACTAACCTATTAACAAGATGCCACAGTGCCAGTTCCCTGTTTTCTGCTGTTTTTGGTTTCAGAAAGTTACTTCTGGAAATATTCTCGGAATTGCACGAAACAAAAGGCCAGGTCCGTATTTTTCCAGCACCATCACGGAGTCCGAAGGAGAGACGAAGATGAGCCAGGAGGTGGCCAAATCACCAGTAGGCGCGGCTGGGCCACAGCCGCGCCTCGGTGTGGTTTGGGCCCCTCGGGGGTCCGCCGACATCGCCCCTTCGCCTATTTATTCCCCGAGACGCGAAAACCCTAAAACACCGAGCCTTTCATCCAGAACATATTCGCTGCCGCCGTCGTCGTCAACCCTAACTCGGGGGGTTTCTGAAGCTCTTCCCGGCACCCTGCCGGAGAGGGGAATCATCACCGGAGGGCTCTACATCGCCATGCCCGCCTCGGAGTGATGCGTGAGTAGTTCATCCTTGGACTATGGGTCCATAGCAGTAGCTAGATGGTTGTCTTCTCCACTTGTGCCATCATGTTTAGATCTTGTGAGCTGCCTATCATGATCAAGATCATCTTATTGTAATGCTACATGTTGTGTTTGCTGGGATCTGACTTATATTGATACTTATGTGGAGCTGAATATTATATTATCATGTCTATGTCATTTGTGATCTTGCATGCTCTCCGTTACTTGTTGAAGCCTTGGCCACGTGAATACTTGTGACTCCAAGAGGGGTATTTATGCATGATAGTTGGGTTCAACCTCTATTTAACCTGGGATAGTGACAGCAAGTTCTAAGATTGTAGATGTGTTGTTGCCACTAGGGGTAAAACAGCAATGCTTTATTCAAGGATGAATGTATTGTTTACATTACGCACATTACTTAATGCAATTGTCTGTTGCTTGCAACTTAATACTGGAAGGGGTACGGATGTTAACCGGAAAGTGGACTATTTAGGCATAGATGCATGCTGGATAGCGGTCTATGTACTTTGTCGTAATGCCCAAATGAATCTCATAGTAGACACCACAGCTCACACATGCATGTTATATGCACTTATCAATTGTCAATTGCCCAGCTGTAATTTGTTTACCCAGCATGTTAGTTATCTTATTGGAGAGACACCACTAGTGAACTGTGGACCCCGGTCCATTCTTTTACATCTGAAATACAATCTACTGCAATCATTGTTCTCTACTGTTTTATGCAAACAAACATCATCTTCCATTCGATACGTTTAACCCTTTGTTTTCAGCAAGCCGGTGAGATTGACAACCTCACTGTTAAGTTGGGGCAAAGTAGTTTGATTGTGTTGTGCAGGTTCCACGTTGGCACCGGAATCCCTGGTGTTGCGCCGCACTACACTCCTCCACCAACACCTTCGAAGCAAACCTCGTTTTCCTACTGGTCCGATTAAACCTTGGTTTCATACTGAGGGAAAACTTACTGCTGCACTCATCATACCTTCCTCTTGGGGTTCCCAACTGACGTGTGACGTACAAGCATTGTTTCTAGCACTATTAACCTAGAGCCACCAACACGTTTTCTGGCGCCCGTTGCCGGGGAAAACCGAATTGCTTCTGCAAGGGGATCTCTCACACCCAATCTCTTTACTTTGTTATTTGTCTTGCTTAGTTTATTTTTATTTAGTCTTGTTTGCTCTCTTTATCAAAAACACAAAAAAATAGTTCCTTTTTATTTCGAATTACTATTATGACTAGTTGTTTTCAATGTCTTATCTCTATGAAACTGGGTCTCGTTATAAGAATTACCGCTTCTCTCCAAAAGGAAAACATCTATGGGAACAAATAAGAAGATTGAATGGTTTTGCTAAGAACTTGTGTTCTACATATGATGAATCCTACTGCTTTAATGAATCTCTTTGCTATAGAAGGCACAAACATCTCCCTTTCCAATGTGAGTATACTGATAATGAAACCTTGGCTGCCTATGCTAAAGGAAACTATGATTTTGGTAATCTTGAACAAATTGAAGAGTTTATTGTTTTTAAGGGTGCCCTTGAAATTAGTTCTTATCTTGAACATAAAACTGATGCCCCTTATAAATCTGAATGTATTGCCATACTTAAATATTGTTGTGATACCTACAAGGATAATAATTCTTACATTACTGAACATCTTGAGAGGATGTTTCCTCAAAAATATGAAACTTGTGCCTTGCAGGAACCTGAGGAAGAAGAAATTGCTGAAACTGTGATCTCATTGGATGAAAAAGAGGAGGAGAGTGAAGAACAAAAGGAGGATCTACCTTCTAATGACAGTAACTCTTCAACTCTTACACTATTTAATTGCCCTCCATGCCTACCTACGGAGGAAAAATGCTATATTGTTGAATGTCATGATTCTATTGAAATATCTCCTTTTGATAAATTTGAAGTAACAAGCTCCTTGACTCAAGAGAAAGCAAAAATAACAGAAGTACCAAATATTTCCCCCAATGTTGTTTATGAAAATCCATGCTATTTTGATAAGTCTTATGATAATCCACTTTTTATTCCTAATTTCGAAATGCATGGTAATGAGAGTGTTTGCTTAGAAAATGTTTATGATAAAGCTCTAGATGATGGTCCTATGTTGCTTGATAATATTATTAATTTACTATTGAGTTATGTGTTTGTAGATCATAAAAAGCATGCTTTATGTGATAGTTATGTTGTTGAGTTTGTTTATGATGCTATTGAAAATTATTATGAGAGAGGGAAAGATGGTTTTAAAAGTTTTCATGTCACTAAAATACCGCTCTTTGTGTTGGAAGTTTTAAAGTTGGATTTGTTGCATCTTCCTATGCTAGCTGCTTTATGCTTCAATGATTTGTTTTACTACAATATTCCTCTGCATAGGAAGTGGGTTAGACTCAGATGATTTTGATATTCGCCTCTTGATGCTCTCTTTGTTTTTCAACTCTTATTCTTATGCGAGCATCATTAAAATCCTAAAGCCTAGCTGAAAGGCATTAAAGAAAAGCACTTGTGGGAGATAACCCATGTGTCAAGGATTTTTGTTACTTCTGTAGCAACTCCTTTGCATCTTTATTTTATCGCAATGTTGTGCCAAGTAAAGTTCTATATTGAAAGTTGATGCAAGATTTGGATTTCTGCGCAGTGACAGATTTTTAGCTGTCACGGATTTGAGCTTATCTCCCTGTAGAAAATTCAAAAAATTCTGAGAAAAATCACGCATATTCCTGAGATATGTACGCAACTTTCATTATTTTAGGCCAGATCCATCTGAGCAACTTAAGTGCCTCGAAAAAATTCGTCATTCCAGACTGTTCTGTTTTTGACAGATTCTGCCTTTTGTTTTGCATTCGCTCTTTTACTGTGTTTGTGTGGATTTCTTTGCTCCACAAAGCATTGGTGGCTGTAGCTAATGTCCAGAAGCTTTGGTATTGATTGTATCATTACAGAATATGAGAATTTTTGATTATGCACTAACCCTCTAATGAGAACTGTCTTGAGTTTGGTGTGAAGGAAGTTTTCAAGGATCAAGCGAGAAGGGTGATATTATGTGATCAAGAAGAGTGAAAAGCCTAAGCTTGGGGATGCCCCCGTGGTTCATCCCAACCATATTCAGAGAGACTCAAGCGTCTAAGCTTGGGGATGCCCAAGGCATCCCCTTCTTCATCAACAAACTTATCAGGTCATCTCTAGTGAAACTATATTTTAATTCTTTCACATCTTATGTGCTTTACTTGGAGCGTCTGTGTGTTTTTATTTTTGTTTTGTTTGAATAAATTCGGATCCTAGCAATCCTTGTGTGGGAGAGAGACACGCTCCGCTTTTTCATGTGAATACTCATGTTCTTCACTTATATTTGTTGAGTATTCTTAACTAGCTACTGCAGTGCTTTTAGCTCCTGTTTTTCGTGCATCTCTTCGAGCTGTTAGCACTTGTTTATAAATACTCTCTTGCTGCATTATATTATCATTTGGAGAGTTTATGTTTAATTAAATTTATTGGTGTTTGTTTGGAAGAAAGAAAATGCTACATGTAGTAGTTGGTATTGGAAAAGACATATGCATTCTTGTAGATCATTGTCTTGTTTTGATTTGATGCTTTGCAATTGTTTTGAGCTCTCAAGTAGATCATGTTTAAGCTCTTGCATCATGTAGTTAAAGCCTAGTAGTGGAGAACTACTGTAGAGCTTGTTGAGACTTGTGATGCATATTTGTTCTCTCTAAGGTCTAGATATTTTCTGGTAAAATGTTTGAGCAACAAGGAAGACAGTGTAGAGTCTTATAATACTTGCAATATGTTTTTATGTGATTCTTGCTGTACCGGTTTATACTTGTGTTTGCTTCAAACAACCTTGCTAGCCTAAACTCTGTACTGAGAGGGAATGCTTCTCGTGCATCCAAAACTTGAGCCAAAACCCATGCCATTTGTGTCCACCATACCTACCTACTATGTGGTATTTCCTGCCATTCCAAGTAAATATTTCATGTGCTACCTTTAAACTATTCAAAACTTTATTACTCCTTATTTGCGTCAATGTTTTATAGCTCATGAGGAAGTATGTGGTGTTTTATCTTTCAATCTTGTCATTTACTTCTGACAGACTTTCTCCTGGACTAGTGGCATATACATCCGCTTATCCAATAATTTGCAAAAAGAGCTGGCAACGGGGTGCCCAGCCCCAATTAATTACAACTTTCATTAATAATTCTCTTCACATGTTTTGCCCTGATTTATCAGTAAGCAACTTAATTTTGCAATAGACACTCCTCCATGGTATGTGAATGTTGGAAGGCACCCGAAGATTCGGTTAGCCATGGCTTGTGTAAGCAAAAGGTTGGGAGGAGTGTCATCTATAAAGAAACAAAATACATGTGTAAACAAAAGAGAAGAGGGATGATCTACCTTACTGGTAGAGATAACGTCCTTCATGGGAGCCGCTCTTTGAAAGTCTGGTTGACAAGGGGGTTAGAGTGCCCACTACCATTCGTTGACAACAACAAACACCTCTCAAATACTTATTTTGTGCTCTCTATATGCTTTCAAAAACTTAAAAAGCTCTAGCACATGATTTAATCCCTGCTTCCCTCTGCGAAGGGCCTATCTTTTACTTTATGTTGAGTCAGTTTACCTACTCCTTTCTATCTTAGAAGCAAACACTTGTGTCAACTTTGTGTGCATTGATTCTTACATATTTACTTATTGCACTTGTTATATTGCTTTATGTTGACAACTATCCATGAGATATACATGTTACAAGTTGAAAGCAAATGCTGAAACTTAATCATCCTTTGTGTTGATTCAATGCCTTTTACTTTGAATTTATTGCTTTATGAGTTACCTCTTATGCAAAACTTTTTGATGCTTGTCTTGAAAGTACTATTCATGAAAAGTTTTTGCTTATATGATTCATTGTTTACTCTTTATCTATTTGTTAGCAAACTATAGATCATTGCTTTGAGTCACTTCATTCATGACATGAGCCTTGCAATATATTGATCAAGATTGTGTGAAAGCATGTCTCCTCGGAAATTATTTGTTGTTATCGTTTTACCTACTCGAGGACGAGTAGAACTAAGCTTGGGGATGCTTGATACGTCACCAACGTATCCATAATTTCTGCTGTTCCATGCTTATATTATACCATTTGCTACATGTTTTATATACACTTCGTATCACTTTTATGCATTTTCTGGGACTAACCTATTAACAAGATGCCACAGTGCCAGTTCCCTGTTTTCTGCTGTTTTTGGTTTCAGAAAGTTACTTCTGGAAATATTCTCGGAATTGCACGAAACAAAAGGCCAGGTCCCTTTTTTTCCAGCATCACGGAGTCCGAAGGAGAGACGAAGATGAGCCAGGAGGTGGCCAAACCACAGTAGGCGCGGCTGGGCCCACAGCCGCGCCTGGGTGTGGTTTGGGCCCCTCGGGGGTCCGCCGACATCGCCCCTTCGCCTATTTATTCCCCGAGACGCGAAAACCCTAAAACACCGAGCCTTTCATCCAGAACATATTCGCTGCCGCCGTCGTCGTCAACCCTAACTCGGGGGGTTCTGAAGCTCTTCCCGGCACCCTGCCGGAGAGGGGAATCATCACCGGAGGGCTCTACATCGCCATGCCCGCCTCCGGAGTGATGCGTGAGTAGTTCATCCTTGGACTATGGGTCCATAGCAGTAGCTAGATGGTTGTCTTCTCCACTTGTGTCATCATGTTTAGATCTTGTGAGCTGCCTATCATGATCAAGATCATCTTATTGTAATGCTACATGTTGTGTTTGCTGGGATCTGACTTATATTGATACCTATGTGGAGCTGAATATTATATTATCATGTCTATGTCATTTGTGATCTTGCATGCTCTCCGTTACTTGTTGAAGCCTTGGCCACGTGAATACTTGTGACTCCAAGAGGGGGTATTTATGCATGATAGTTGGGTTCAACCTCTATTTAACCTGGGATAGTGACAGCAAGTTCTAAGATTGTAGATGTGTTGTTGCCACTAGGGGTAAAACAGCAATGCTTTATTCAAGGATGAATGTATTGTTTACATTACGCACATTACTTAATGCAATTGTCTGTTGCTTGCAACTTAATACTGGAAGGGGTACGGATGTTAACCGGAAAGTGGACTATTTAGGCATAGATGCATGCTGGATAGCGGTCTATGTACTTTGTCGTAATGCCCAAATGAATCTCATAGTAGACACCACAGCTCACACATGCATGTTATATGCACTTATCAATTGTCAATTGCCCAGCTGTAATTTGTTTACCCAGCATGTTAGTTATCTTATTGGAGAGACACCACTAGTGAACTGTGGACCCCGGTCCATTCTTTTACATCTGAAATACAATCTACTGCAATCATTGTTCTCTACTGTTTTATGCAAACAAACATCATCTTCCATTCGATACGTTTAACCCTTTGTTTTCAGCAAGCCGGTGAGATTGACAACCTCACTGTTAAGTTGGGGCAAAGTAGTTTGATTGTGTTGTGCAGGTTCCACGTTGGCACCGGAATCCCTGGTGTTGCGCCGCACTACACTCCTCCACCAACACCTTCGAAGCAAACCTCGTTTTCCTACTGGTCCGATTAAACCTTGGTTTCATACTGAGGGAAAACTTACTGCTGCACTCATCATACCTTCCTCTTGGGGTTCCCAACTGACGTGTGACGTACAAGCATTGTTTCTGGCACTATTAACCTAGAGCCACCAACTTCCTGTAGTCCCTGACGCACCTGCTAGATCCATTTTCCCTCTTGTCAGTTTAA
Organism: Poa pratensis; assembly: GCA_947311845.1. Classification (NCBI taxonomy): domain Eukaryota; kingdom Viridiplantae; phylum Streptophyta; class Magnoliopsida; order Poales; family Poaceae; genus Poa; species Poa pratensis. The sequence continues at coordinate 6,632,417 of CAMZMU010000033.1, read as the reverse complement.
TCTTAGTTGTTTGCATTGTAATTTTTCAGTTGTTCAAGTTGTTCTTCGCTGAAGGATCAGACCCTCCTACACTTAGAAGCGAAGAACCCTCTTTGTAGAATCAAAGAGCATCAACTGAGATTTCCTTAACAAAATTGTTTGTGAAAACTTTTACAAAAACTCTCTTCCTGTCTCTCAGATCTTATGATGTCAGAAGCCTCCAACCCTAGAGCTCTCTCTTCCTCAAAGAGAAGTCAGAAAAGGATGTGAGAAGATCAAAATGTAAAAATGGTCTACAATCGAACAAGGAAAGATGACTCCTCGAAATCAGGCAGGACTACATCTTCCACCAGAAGTCAGTCTTCCAAGAATTTTGAGGACATGTCTGACACAGAAATTTCAGATATCTTCAGCGGGATTATGAGAGAAAATCCATGTGATTCAATTAAGGATATCTCTGATTATGAGCTTCCACAAGAATTGGAAGTAAGAGTGTTACTCACCTGCTGTGGCATAAACAGAGAAAGCACGGTTGATGTTGGCCACATAATGTAAACATTAGAAACATCACATGTGGCATAACATCGTTGTTTTACCCTTAGTGGAAACAACATAATACCCCCCTTATCTATATTCTGTCACTTGGGCACAGAGAAAACACGGTTGATGTTGGCCACGACGGAGCGGTCTAAGCTAGCACGGTTGCACGCAAAAACTTTTCCGGCGAGGCACCCAAGATCTAGCTAGAGGGAGATGGCCACGGTTCTTACCACTAGTCACGCGGTTGCGTTTTGTCGATGGCGCGCCTAGCTCGGGGCAGTGAAGCGTTCCCGGGTCCCCGGCTCCTTTCGCGTCCCTGCTCTGGCGAACTCGACGGTGAGACGAGCGCTGCACTCGCAGCGCCTCTGTGGAACACACACGTACAAGGTGGAGCGACGCCTATGAGCTGCTAGGCTACCGGTGGCAGCGTCTCAAGACTGGATGGTGCAGTGGGTGGTGGCGACGTACCACGTACGCTCCGTGCCTGTCTCTTGTCTTGGCCGCCACCCCACCTACCCTTATATATGGAGTGGGAGTGGGTGGCGCAACTCCTTGCGCTCCAATCCCCAAACCTAGTCCTGGTCAACAAGGGTCCCACCCATGTGACCAGTGTCCCGTTGCCGGCTTAGGTTCAACCTTTGCCGACTTTGCTCAGTCGGACTTCGTCCGTCTGGCTCCATCCTCTTAAGTGTGCGACCATCAGGTTTATGGTAAGCCGGTCACAGTCCGAGTCGCACTCGACACTAATCAGTCAGCAGCGGCATCTAGCAAAGCGTGCCGACTCCGAATACCAATAAGTAAAGCCTCTCCCATAGCGACGTCCATCTTAGTCCCTTTGCCTGTTGGTATTGTGGATAAGCCGCAAGCGTGTTCTCGCCATGCTTCCGCGACTTAACTCTCTTTCTCGTTCATGATAGCCGACTCAACTTGACTATCACTTTAGTCGCTTCGACTCAAACAACACTTCTTCATGTCGTGCATGGCCATGCTTTCCGAGTCGTACCACACGAGAGGGCCCAGAGAATATCTCTCCATAAGGAGTGGCAAATTCCGTCTTAGTGAACCGCGTCGCGGAGCTTGGTTCGCAGATGGCCCAAGCACCGCCTTTATGACTGCCAGTTACGGACAGCGTTTGACGGACTCTAAGTCGGCTGATCCGCAACTCGGATAATGCGAACACTTCAGGTCTAAGGATTACATTGTACGAGTCGGAACATATGACGACTTACTCATGCCGACTCGTTTTTTGGGTCAGTTCAGCCGGGTTAACTCTTTAGCACAGATAGTGTAAGCCGGATCAGCATCTCCATGCTCTATGACAAATAGAACTTAGTCATCTCACCGTTTACACATTAGTCTAGATAGTGTGAGTCCATCCACATGTTAGGATTAGTGCCCCAGAGGCGACTCAATCTGTGTGTGTTCATAAGTTGTACATTGTGTAAGCTCGAGGTACTTGTCTTTGAGTACGTGACTCAAATGTAGAACCTTGTACTATTTAAGCTTATACATGTTTGTCCTTAGTCGTTTGAGGTTGTAGATGGACTCACACTGCGAAGACGAATGTGCAATCGGTGAGATGACTAAGTTCTACTTGTCATAGGGCAAAGAGTTAAGCCGGCTGAACTGACCCAAGGATTCGAGCCGCCGTGAGCTGTGACTCGAGCAATGTTATCCTTAGACCTGAGATGCTCGCGTTATCCAAGCGGATCAGCCGGCTTATAGTCCACCAAACGTTGTCCGTAACTGGTAGTTATAAAAGTGGAGCTTGGGTCGTCTGTGAACCAAGATGCGTGAGGCAGATCATCAAGATGGGAATTTGTCCCTCCCACAAGGAGAGATATTCTCTAGGCCCTCTCGTGTGATACGACTCGGAAGCATGGCCATGCGCAACTCGGAACATGTGATGTTCGAGTCGTTGCGACAAAAGAGTTAGTCGAGTGAGTCGCATATTACGGAGGGAGAAGAGAAGGTTAGGTTGCACAGGAATGATAATAAGCTCACTTGCGACTTAACACCATATCGTGTGGCAAAGGGACTAAGACACACCGTCACGTTGCGGAGGCAAGAGTCAAGCGACTTAAGCTTTCTGGGAGTCGACACGATTTGGACGCTAGGAGTCGGACCATGGACTGCAAGCTTGCACTGCCCCGAGCGATGCACCATCGATAATCCGCAATCGCGCGTCTAGTGGTAAGGATCGTTGCCTATCTCCTGAGCCGGATCTTGGGTGCCTCGTTGGTGAAAGTTTTTGCATGCAACTTGCTAACTTAGCTCGAACCGACATGGCCCTACAGTGGTTCAGAGCTTCGGCTTCTAGTCTTAGGCCTGTTCGTGTGCATGTGATGCATGAAAGGCGTTCGATTTGATCGAACTCGCCGGTTTTGGTGGCCAATTCAAGCTTGAATTGCTGTTGCCTTTGATCTTTATGATCAAGTTGGCTTCGGGACAGGCCAGATCTGACAGATCAAGGAGTTGATCGTGTCATGGTTATGGCTAGGGTTTTGGTTGGAGTGGATGAGATCTAGGGCTCAACCACTACCGCTTCTAGAAGCTCCTGATGAGATCAGCGAGTGGACAGCTGTCCCGACCCGCTATTGGCTAAGCGGGACCACCATTCTACCAGACGTGACGCGTTTTCAATCGAGCCGGTAGACGCTTAACTTGTTTTGCAGGGCTTGGTGAAATGGTATGGTTTGCTTGCATGTGATGTGTGTAATCCATACGTGACCTGCGTGTCGTGGTGTGTCAGCCGGCTGGAGCCGTAGATGCTGTCACTTATTGTTTAACGACCTGCGAGTCGACTTCTCTTTGTAATAGTTACTAGGAGAAGGCTTGCGAGTCGACAAGGTGACAAGCTGGTGACACGGAGTGAGCCGCCATGGAGATGTGCGTGCGGATAAAGAGCCATACTATTTCACATTAACTTGTGTTATTTCATATGTCTCTGTTTGCTTCTAGTTGTAAGACGGTAGAAGTAAACTAATCCCTCAAAGAAGGTCTAGTAAACTACCCCGCCAGTGCTGCACCATTCAGTTTTTCATATTTGGTAGTGGGCTCATGAAATTGAGGTGCTACCATTTCCGATCAACTATTGGGATCGAGTCAGACTCTTTCAGCGGAAAGCACTTGGTGAGCTAGACTGGTCTATCGTTCACAATGGTTGTGGTTCTCGAGGTAAAGGCGAGTCGGAAACCGCATCATATGATGACAGCCGACTCAACGGGAGCCGCATGGAGATGTGATCAGCAAGGAGTTGCTCACCTGTGAATTTTGACGGCTAGTAGTGATGCTAAAGCTCACTAGTCGCCTTCTTAGGGTCCCGAATAACTGTAGAATCAACGGAGGGATGTTGATTTCAGTGGGAGTATATGTTAAATCGTTTAACTTGCTCCTTTATGAATACATGACTTTAAGTTGTTTTCTTGCACTTCTGTTGTAGATGGCACCTACTAGCTCTCTTCAGTTATCCAGTTTTGCATTGCGTTTTATCTTGGAGAAAGATAAGATGAGTGGAACAAACTTTACCAACTGGCATCGTAACTTGAGACTGTTCTCAAGCAAGAGAAAAAGGAACATGTCCTAGACAATCCTCTTCCTGCTGAGCCGGGTGATGATGAGCCGGCTGCCGCCTGAACCGCATACCGTTGAGCTCGTGACGAGTCGACGGAGATCAGCTGCCTCATGCTTGCTCATATGGAGCCGGAACTGCAGCAGCAGTTCGAGACAGTTGAGGCTCACGATATGATCGTGGCTCTCAAGAGCATGTTTGTGGTTCAAGCCGGACTGAGAGATTCAGTGTCTCCAGGGCTATCCTCGGGTGCAAGCTGAGTGAGGGCGAACCACTTAGCCCACATGTGATCAAAATGGTTGGTCACATACAGTCTATGGATCGACTCGGGTTCCCAGTCAGCAAAGAGTTTGCGACTGACATAATTCTAAACTCAATTCCAAGGGCTTATGATGCGTTCATTTCGAACTATCATATGCATGGAATGGATAAGGAGTTCACTAAATTGCAGGGGATGCTTAAGACGGCAAAGGCAGACATCAAAAGGGGAGCGCATCAAGTGTTGATGGTGCACCCGGGTTCCAAGATCAAGAAAAGTTCTTGGTCGAGGAAGAAAGCTAAGTCAAAGGGAGGAGCCGTGATGGATGGAGATCCAAGCACTACCTCATTGACTAAGCCGGCAAAGCCTCCTGGTACAGTGTGCTGCTACTGTAAGGAGGATGGGCATTGGAAGAGGAATTGCAGCAAGTACCTGGCAGACAAGGCCAAGAGTGGAAGTGCGACTTCCGACTCAGGTACACTTGTTGTCCATGTTATAGACATTTATCTTGCTGATGCTCCTGGCAGTACCTGGGTATATGATACCAGATTGTATGTTCATATTTGCAACTCGATGCAGGGACTGGCAAGAAGTAGGAGTGTAGCAAGAGGTGAAGTTGATATCCGAGTCGGCAACAGGGCGAGAGTCGTAGCATTGCGAGTCGGGACTATGCAACTTCGGTTACCTTCAGGATTCTTAATGGAACTAGATAATTGTTATTATGTTCCTGTGTTAAGTCGAAACATCATTTCCGCCTCATGTTTGATGAGTCAGGGTTATGAGTCAAGTATTAAGGACAATGGTTGTTCATTGTACTTGAATGGTATGTTTCACGGCTTTGCACCTGTCCTTGATGAACTTTTTATATTGAATCTTGATTGTGAGGCAGTCTATAACATAAATGTCAAAACGTTAAAGCCGAATGATCTAAATGAGACTTATTTTTGGCACTGTCGACTTGGTCATATAGGCTGGAAATGCATGAAGAAGCTCCATGGAGATGGACTTCTGGAGTCGCTCGACTTGGAGTCATTCGACAGGTGCGTGTCCTGTCTTATGGGAAAGATGACCAAAGCGCCATTCGCAAAGAGTTGCGAGAGGGTGAGCGGGTTATTGTAGCTGGTACATAGTGATGTATGCGGTCCAATGGGCACGACAGCTAGAGGAGGCTATGAGTACTTTATTACTTTCACTGACGACTTCAGTAGATATGGATATGTCTACTTAATGAAGCACAAATCGGAGGCCTTTGAAAAGTTCAAAGAATTTCAGAGTGAAGTAGAAAATCCGCTCGGCAACAAGATAAAGTTTCTGCGATCTGATCGCGGAGGCGAGTACATGAGCCAGGAGTTTGATAGCCACCTCAAGAGTTGTGGAATTGTTCCCCAACTCACTCCGCCTAGAACGCCACAGAGAAATGGCATGTCAGAGAGGCGGAACCGTACCCTGTTGGACATGGTGATGTTAATTATGAGTCGAGCAGATCTACTTTTGTCATTTTGGAGCTATTTTCTAGAGACGGCAGCGTTCACACTAAACTGAGTACCATCGATGGCCGTAGATAAGACACCACATGAGATGTGGACTGGCAAGAAGCCTGGTCTGTCTTTTCTTAGGATTTGGGGATGTGATGCTGATACGTGCATTTTATATCATCATTTATGCAACTTTTAGTATCATATTAGAATGTTATTTGCATTGTTATATCATTGTTTTTGCATGTTTTAGATGATTTATGGGACTTTCATACAAAGTCCTATTTTTGGTATTTAATTTCTGGGAGGCAGAAAACCTCCTTTTTCTTGTTTTTAATGTTTCAGGAGCTACAGGACCCAAATAATAAAAGGGAAAATACACAGCTGGTTTTTCGTCGAGAGAAAGGCAGAGGGAAGAAGACCGAAGAGAGGAGAGCCACGAGGCCCAAAAGGGGTGGGCCCACGCGGCCCAAGTACCTGGCCGCGTGGGACCCACTAAGTGGGGCCTCGGGCACCTCCTCGCCTGGGGCTTTTTATCGACGCCTTCGTCCTCCCCGAAAAGTTACGCCCTAATTTTTCCAAGTCCATCCGAGGCCGCGGCGGCGGCGAAACTCCTGATTCCCTCCGAGGGGGATCAGATCCTGCTGCTCCGGAGCTCCGGAGAAGGGGGAAATCATCGTCATCGTCATCACCTCTCCTCCTTGGCGTGGGAGGAGGCCTCTACATCATCACCATCACCAAGACCAGCACCATCTCCATCATCATCTCCGTGATCCACTCCGTTCCCCTCGTAGTTTGAGAGTTGCTATACCCTAGATACTTGTCTTGTGCTACTATTCATGTTTGTGATTGAGTACTTGTCATTATTTGGTGGTGAAGTTATATTTTCAGATTGTGTTGTACCACTTATGCCACTGAATATTATCATGTTTGCACGTTGTGAGTAGTTCCCATATGTTCCTGAGGGCATAGGATGAATTGGCAATGATTTATATATAACATGTGTTGGTATTTTGTCAAGAGTTTATCTTTTATGTGATTCTATGATGGTGTTGTGCGAACGTCGACTGCACAACACTTCACCTATATGGGCTCATAGGAGAACACCGTAGTATAATGAATTGAGGGAGACTTGGGAGGACATGTAAACCTGGGACCGAATCATGAAGTTATATTATGAGGGTATTAGTATCGGGGACCTTAGAGTGTAATGCTATGGTGGGACTTTATGTCTTAATAATTCTTGTGCAGTCATTTACTTGGCCACATGATCCATCATAAGGGGTTGTAGTTTATTTATTTAGCTATACCTAATAATGGCTCCGTCCAAAGAAGATTAAAACTTGACAAGATATTCAACGTGTTGTTTAATAAATCTCTATGCCTAGCAATATCCATGCCGCCCTCGGGAACGTTTTCCACATATAAGTTACACATCACTTGAGCTTGTCCTCTTGCACATAAGAGGATTGGGCTTTCTCTCTTTGAGAGCTTTGACTTGCTACTGTTTATTTTCTGCATTGCAACTATACAACCAAAAATACCAAAAACACTTGCATCTTTTATTGTTTTATTTATCAATCTTGCTAACCAATACCTTCAGCTCCTCGTGGGTTCGACAACCTTTTCTAATTGAAAGGTACTACAATTGATCTCCTGCACTTGGGAGTCATCAAGACACTTTTCTGGCGCCGTTGCCGGGGAGCGTAGCGCTATTGGTAAGAAGTTTGGTAAGGAAACTTGAAAGCTGAATTTTATTTACTCTATCTCATTGTTACTATGGCATTTGTGAATCGTTCCTCGCTGCATCTTGCTCTATATGACAGTGCTTATGCCACTACTCCTAAAGTGGTTGAAACTACTGTGTCTGAGTACCTAAAGTGGGATTTAAAATTCCCGTTGGTCATGTTAAAAGAGTTATGAAAAATCCATTTACAGGTGATGGAACTAAGTCTGCACGTGAACACATGGAGTTTATTGAAGATATATGTGATTTATTTAGACTTCCTGGTATTTCTGAAGATCAGGTAAAAAGGAAGTTATTATATTTGTCTTTATCTGGTAATGCTCGTGATTGGTACAGGTCTCTTGATGAAGAGGTTGCTATTGAATGGAATATCTTGAGGAAGGTTTTCTTTCTTAAATATTTTACTCCTAAAGAAGCTTATGAGAACCGCTGCTATATATTTAATTTCTGGCCACATCTGGGAGAGAGTATTACTCAAGCTTGGGGGAGGTTAAAGGAACTCCTTCGCAAGAATCCTTGTCATGATCTTACAAGGAAACTTATATTGATAAACTTTTATGTGAGGCTACCGTCGAAGCACAAGGAAATTCTGGATAATTCATCTGGTGGAAGTTTTACTAATAATACTGAAGAAGAAGCATGGAATTTATTGGAGACTATTTCTGAAAATACTAGTCATTGGGATCTTGATAAAGGTAATGAGCCTATTTTGATTATGGATATTCATGTGTAGAGAACTTCTCTACTTCTATGTTGTTTAAAAATCTGAGTGATACTTTTAATCTTGATCCTTATGTTATAATTGAGATAGCTAAAGGTTTTGCTGAGCATATCTGTGTTCCTCAAAGTGGTTTTGAAGTTTATGTTGAACCTGTTAAACAATCTATTGTTGTTCCTAAAGTTATTAAACAGGCAGAACCAGTGTCATCTGTGACAATTGAAGAGTATGTTGAACCACCTCCATATCCAAACCAAATTAAGGAGAATTTACTTATTGCTGTTACTAACAAGAGTAAAAGAAGATGTTCTCAGCCTTATGAACAGGTGGAAGTCAACAGTCAAATTTCAATTATCAAACAATTAAATGAAGAAGACCCTGTTGATGTTTATTTATGTGAAGATGCTACTAAGGTCATCAAAGGTAATTCGGCCAAAGTTGGTAAACCTGTTATATCATGCTCTATTGGGACTTCAAGTTATCATGGTCTATGTGATATTGGAGCAAGTATTAGTGTCATTCCATATTCTCTTTATCTTGAAATCAAGCCTGATATTGATCCTATCATTATGGAAGAGACAGGTATGACAATTCAACTTGCTAATAAAGATTATATTAGTCCATTTGGAATTGTTAGAGATGTTGAAGTATTGGTTGGCAAAATAAAATATCCTGCTGATTTTATTGTGCTTGGTTGTCCTCAAGATTCTTTTTGTCCTATCATTTTTGGTAGACCTTTCTTAAACACTGTTGGTGCTGAAATTAATTTGCCTAAAGAGAAAGTGTTTATTAAATGTGCTGGTGAAAAACTTGAGTTCAATTTTCCAAATTTGCTGATAAACATGTTGTGAAAGAGCCAATTTCTGAAGATATAATTGAAACTCTTGCACATATAGCTGTAGCTTCAACAGATGTTGTAGAACGTTATATGCTTAATCAAGATGAACCATTTAATGATGAGGAAAAGGATGCTTTAGAACAAATATTATGGCAACAACCACCACAATTACAATTGCATATCCCACCTGATAATTTAGGAGTGCTACCACCACCTAAAGGGGATCCTAGCTTTGAATTAAACCTTTGCCTACAAATCTGAAATATGCATATTTGGATGAGAAGAGCATATATCCTGTCATTATTAGTGCTAACCTTTCAGCTGAAGAAGAAGAGAAATTACTTGATGTGCTTAAAGCTCACCGACCAGCCATTGGATACTCTCTTGATGATCTTAAAGGTATAAGCCCAGCTCTATGTATGCATAAAATTAATTTGGAAGAGGATGCAAAACCTGTTGTTGATTATCAACGCCGTCTCCATCCAAAAATGAAGGAAGTGGTAAGGAAAGAGGTAATAAGACTTATTGAAGCTGGTATCATTTATCCCATAGCTGATAGTAAGTGGGTTAGTCCTGTTCATTGTGTTCCTAAAAAGGGTGGAATGACTGTTGTTCCAAATGATGAGGATGAACTTGTGGCTCAACGTACTGTTGTTGGTTATAGGATGTGTATTGATTTCAGGAAGTTAAATAAAGCAACTCGTAAAGATCATTACCCATTGCCATTTATTGATCAAATGTTAGAAAGGTTATCTAAACACTCTCACTTTTGTTATTTAGATGGTTATTCAGGTTTCTCACAAATTCCAGTCCATAAGGATGATCAAGAAAAGACCACTTTTACTTGCCCATATGGTACATTTGCTTATAGGAGAATGCCATTCGGTTATGTAATGCTCCTGCTACTTTTCAAAGATGCATGAATGCTATATTTGCTGATTATATTGAAAAGATAATGGAAGTCTTTATGGATGATTTTTCTGTGTATGGTACTTCCTTCGATAATTGCTTGTTCAACCTTAACAAAGTTTTGCAGCGTTGTGAAGACCAACACTTAGTTTTAAACTGGGAGAAGTGTCACTTCATGGTTACTGAAGGTATTGTTCTTGGGCATAAGATTTCTGGAAAAGGAATAGAAGTTGACCCAGCAAAGATAGAAGCTATTGAAAAGCTGCCATACCCAAGGGACATCAAAGGTATAAGAAGTTTTCTTGGGCATGCAGGTTTTTATCGTAGGTTTATTAAAGATTTCTCCAAAATATCAAAACCCTAACCAATCTTTTGCAAAAGGATGTTCCTTTCTCTTTTAATGATGATTGCATTGAGTCCTTTAATATTTTGAAGAATGCTTTAATAAGTGCTCCTATTATTCAACCTCCTGATTGGAAATTGCCTTTTGAAATTATGTGTGATGCTAGTGATTATGCAGTTGGGGCTGTTTTGGGCCAACGTGTTGATAAGAAACTGAATGTCATTTATTATGCTAGTAGAACACTTGATGCTGCTCAAAGGAATTATGCCACAACTGAAAAAGAATTTTTAGCAGTGCTATTTGCTTGTGACAAGTTTAGACCTTATATTACTGATTCGAAAGTCACATTGCATACTGATCATTCTGCCATTAAATACTTAATGCATAAGAAAGATGCTAAGCCTAGATTAATAAGATGGGTACTTCTATTGCAAGAATTTGATTTACACATTGTTGATAGGAAAGGGGAAGATAATCAAGTAGCTGATCATCTTTCTAGAATGGAAAATATACCTGATGATCCTATTCCTATTAATGATAGCTTTGTTAATGAACAACTTGCAATTGTTAATGTTTCTAGTGCTAAAGTTGCATCACCATGGTTTGCCAACTATGCAAATTTTATTGTTGGTAAGGTTCTACCTCCACACTTCACTTTTCAACAAAGAAAGAAATTCTTTTATGATCTTAGACATTATTTTTGGGATGATCCTTTCCTTTATAAGAAAAGTGTGGATGGTATTATTAGACGTTGTGTACCTGAGCATGAACAACAGGCTATTATAAGAGATTGTCATGACAGTCCTTATGGAGGGCATCATGCAGGAGATCGTACAGGTGCAAAGGTATTACAATCTGGTTTCTATTGGCCTACTTTATTTAAGGATTGTGCTGAATATGTTAAATCTTGTGATAAATGTCAAAGAGTAGGAAATATTGGTAGGAGAAATGAAATGCCTATGAATTATTCTTTGCCACTTGAGCCATTTGATGTTTGGGGCTTTGACTTTATGGGGCCTTTCCCAGAGTCAAAGACAAAACATACTCACATTTTGGTTGCAGTGGATTATGTTACAAAGTGGGTGGAAGCAATTCCAACCAAGAGTGCAGATCATGCCACAGCAATGACGATGCTCAAGGACATCATTTTCCCCAGGTTTGGTGTTCCTAGGTTTTTAATTACTGATGGTGGTTCTCATTTCTTGCATGGTATTCTTAGAAAAACATTGGCAAAATATGATGTTAACCATAGAATTGCATCTCCCTATCACCCTCAAACAAGTGGACAAGTTGAATTAAGTAATAGGGAAATTAAACTCATTTTGGAGAAGACAGTGAATAAGTCTAGATCTGATTGGCCAACTAAAATTAATGATGCATTATGGGCTTATAGAACTGCTTTTAAAAATCCTATGGGAATGTCTCCTTATAGAATGGTTTATGGAAAAGCTTGTCATTTACCTGTTGAATTAGAACATAATGCTAGATGGGCTATTAAACAATTGAACTTTGATTTTAAGACTGCGGAGAGAAGAGAATTCTTGATTTAAACCTACTTGATGAATGGAGAAACGAAGCTTATGAAAGTGCTAGAATGTTTAAAGAGAAAGTTAAAATTTGGCATGACAAGAAAATTAAGAGAAAAGAATTCAAAGTAGGTGATCAAGTTTTATTGTACAATTCTCGTTTCAAGTTTTCTGCAGGAAAGTTAGCTTCAAAGTGGCAGGGACCATTAGTGATACAGGAGGTGTACCGTTCAGGAGCTATCCGTCTTCACGGTGATATGAAAGGTAAACCTCATGTAGTCAATGGACAACGCCTTAAACATTATATTGCAGGAAGAGCTTCATCGGAAAGGTGGAGGAGTTGAATTTAAAGACACCGGAGGAGGTAATTGCGAAGAATTTTGCAGTTTCAGAAACCCAAAATCAATAATAGGTAACTTTTGTGTTGGAAAGTTTCTCGGAATTGCGTAAAATTTTACGGAAGTCATTTTTTATGGAAATTAACGTGTGGGACAAGAAAACTGGACGAAGCGGAGACCCGAGGAAGGAAACAAGGGGTCCCACGCGGCCAGAATCTTGGGCCGCGTGGGACCACTCCTTTTGCCCCTCGGAGTCCCGTTCCGTCTCGTTTTCGACTCCGACGCTTCGTCTTGACCTAAAACCGTCAATATATACCCCTTTTCGTTGATCTAATCTCGCACCGAGCGTTCTCGAGCGATCTTTGCTTTTGCTTTTTGCCTGTCAGGTTTTTAGCTATGTCTTCGGGAGACTCCTTCCAATGCTCCTCCATGGACAATGATGATGATGAACTCGAGGGCAACAGCCCCACGTCCATATGGAGAAGGAATAGGAAGAGGAAGGACTACTCGGATGATGAAGACTACAAGCCCGACGAGGAGGAGATGGAGAAGGAGGAAGCGGAAGAGAAAGAATACAAGCCCTTCGTCGACATCGCACCTATTGCAACAGCACCACCTTCTCCTATCTCCGTTGCTGGTGTGAGGGTGAACGTGTCTCTTGGAAACAAGAGGCAGACGGCTCGCATGAGCACAGGAGGGAAGGCTCCTAGGCACGCACTTGCTAGCAAAAACGTGGTTTCTACTCTTATTGACAGGGAATTCAAGCGTGCCACCCAAGAGAACTATCCTGGTGAATGGGATCGTAAGATCCCTAATGTTAAAGTACCAAGCCCGGAGTGGAAGCCTTGCAAGGAGACGGTGGAGAAGAATCTCATGGAAAAACTGGGAGAAGCTGCAAGGGAGTTTGAAAAAGCCTACAACCTTATGATGAGCATTGTTGGAAAACTTGAAGATAATTATTATGAAGACAAGAAGAAAGAGCAGAAGTGGTTCTAGCAAGACGTCAAGCTTGGGGGAGTTCCACCTAGTCTTTATCTCTACTAGTTTATCATATCTATCTAGTCATGGTGTGTTTTGCTTTTATCGTTTAGTTATCAATATCTCTTAGGCGTGTGTGAGCTCATGGAGCATTATCATGTATCTCTATCTTGTGGTTTATCAATGAATATGAAAGTATGGTGTCATCCATGATTCCCTTGCTTGGAGATTTATGGGTAACACTCATGCAAATGAGCGTGGCATATTTAGAAGTTTCAGTCACATCTTGCCTTGAACCTAATTAACTTGAGTATGTTGGATAATTGTAGAATCACCCCATTATAAAATGAGTAAAGAAATGGTTAGTTCTATGGACACTCATGCATGCATTTAGATGGTCAACTTTCTCCCTCTTGCTAGCCCAAAAATTCCAACAAGTAAAAACTTGTTTCCAACACCTTCAACCAAAGTTTTTCCAGTGAGTCCACCATATCTACCTATTAGCTTTATGCTATTCGAGTATGTTTATCATGATATTTGTGTTATCTATACCTCTGAATTAAAATGCTTATGTTGTTGATTGTTATGGGAAAAGTTGGTTATAGAGCTCTCTCGAACTTGATGCACACTTTACTTTATTGCATAAAAAAATATGACCCATTGTGATTAAAATTATGATGTTGTGGGCTTGACAAATGTCTTTGGTTGAGAGTTAGCTCATATGTGCTGTCACATGGCAAGCTTTCAACATTGCACATCATCTCATTTAGTTGATATCATGTACTTTTGTTTATGGATGCTTACCATGGGTGAAATAAATGAGGAAATGAAGTGAGTTTAAATGAGTTTGTATAAATGGTTAGAGAGACGCCTGGGCCGCTAATCTAAGCCATGCATCATTCATGGTGGAAATTTACTTACATGCTATGGTGAACCTTCTGTGATACACCTTACAATAAAAAGCTATCCAATGGTAAATAAAAAGGGTGTTGAGATTGTTCATTATGTTTGTTTGTCTTGTCATTTTGATATGGGCTTGTTCCATATCCTGGGACAAGAGGTACCCCAGTTGACGCTCTTAATGATACTATTATTACTTACAATGATATTTAACTTGAACTTGCTTTGTTTTCCAAGTTGAGTAACACATGGAGTAGGTACTTGTATTCAAGGGGCATGAGACTTTCAACCTGTACTTTGTCAAGCACATTACTCATATTTGCTTTCACTTTAAACTTAATCATTCAAGATGCTATGATAGGGGAATGAGAGCTTGACACCAAGGATTACCATATTACAATCACTGACTTAAGTAGAGAAGTTCAGAAGTTAGATGAAACTTATTCATGCTTTACCTCTACTCATATATATATCTTTCCAAAGTGTCCACCTTTTATATTCAGATTTTCATCAATACTCTATGGCCATTATAGAGCAAAAGCATGTGAAAAATAGTATGATTCAATTGTCCAACATACAATGGTTATTTGCTTTCAAAAGTAAGGGTGATTGCTAGAGCTTCTACTTATGTTGCCCTCATGTGTATGAGTTTTAGTTCATTAATCTTACATTGCAACTGAATATGATGATGATACAATGCTCGTATTTATTTATCAACCATAAGTCCATTGATGCATGTAATGATCTATGTCCTTACTTACTCGAGGACGAGTAAAGGTTTAAGCTTGGGGGAGTTGATACGTGCATTTTATATCATCATTTATACAACTTTTAGTATCATATTAGAATGTTATTTGCATTGTTATATCATTGTTTTTGCATGTTTTAGATGATTTATGGGACTTTCATACAAAGTCCTATTTTTGGTATTTAATTTCTGGGAGGCAGAAAACCTCCTTTTTCTTGTTTTTAATGTTTCAGGAGCTACAGGAACCAAATAATAAAAGGGAAAATACACAGCTGGTTTTTCGTCGAGAGAAAGGCAGAGGGAAGAAGACCGAAGAGAGGAGAGCCACGAGGCCCAAAAGGGGTGGGCCCACGCGGCCCAAGTACCTGGCCGTGTGGGACCCACTAAGTGGGGCCTCGGGCACCTCCTCGCCTGGGGCTTTTTATCGACGCCTTCGTCCTCCCCGAAAAGTTACGCCCTAATTTTTCCAAGTCCATCCGAGGCCGCGGCGGCGGCGAAACTCCTGATTCCTTCCGAGGGGGATCAGATCCTGCTGCTCCGGAGCTCCGGAGAAGGGGGAAATCATCGTCATCGTCATCACCTCTCCTCCTTGGCGTGGGAGGAGGCCTCTACACCATCACCATCACCAAGACCAGCACCATCTCCATCATCATCTCCGTGATCCACTCCGTCCCCCTCGTAGTTTGAGAGTTGCTATACCCTAGATACTTGTCTTGTGCTACTATTCATGTTTGTGATTGAGTACTTGTCATTATTTGGTGGTGAAGTTATATTTTCAGATTGTGTTGTACCACTGAATATTATCATGTTTGCACGTTGTGAGTAGTTCCCATATGTTCCTGAGGGCATAGGATGAATTGGCAATGATTTATATATAACATGTGTTGGTATTTTGTCAAGAGTTTATCTTTTATGTGATTCTATGATGGTGTTGTGCGAACGTCGACTGCACAACACTTCACCTATATGGGCTCATAGGAGAACACCGTAGTATAATGAATTGAGGGAGACTTGGGAGGACATGTAAACCTGGGACCGAATCATGAAGTTATATTATGAGGGTATTAGTATCGGGGACCTTAGAGTGTAATGCTATGGTGGGACTTTATGTCTTAATAATTCTTGTGCAGTCATTTACTTGGCCACATGATCCATCATAAGGGGTTGTAGTTTATTTATTTAGCTATACCTAATAATGGCTCCGTCCAAAGAAGATTAAAACTTGACAAGATATTCAACGTGTTGTTTAATAAATCTCTATGCCTAGCAATATCCATGCCGCCCTCGGGAACGTTTTCCACATATAAGTTACACATCACTTGAGCTTGTCCTCTTGCACATAAGAGGATTGGGCTTTCTCTCTTTGAGAGTTTTGACTTGCTACTGTTTATTTTCTGCATTGCAACTATACAACCAAAAATACCAAAAACACTTGCATCTTTTATTGTTTTATTTATCAATCTTGCTAACCAATATCTTCAGCTCCTCGTGGGTTCGACAACCTTTTCTAATTGAAAGGTACTACAATTGATCTCCTGCACTTGGGAGTCATCAGATGCTTATGTCAAGCGTCTTCAGTCAGACAAGCTCAATCCCAAATCAGATAAGTGCGTATTCGTGGGTTATCCAAGGGAAACCTTAGAATACTACTTCTACAACCGAGAGGAAGGCAAAGTGTTTGTTGGTCGGAATGATGTATTCCTTGAGAAAGAGTTTCTCAGTCGGAATGACAGTGGGAGTAGGGTGCGACTCGAAGAAAGTCGCGCCTGAGCCGGCAGTCGTACTGGAACCACGAAGATCGGCAAGGTTGCGAAATGTTCGCAACGTGCTATTGTGTGACATTGACGAGCCGACGACTTATCAGGAGGCGATGGGAAGTTCTGATTCCGAGTCATGGCGAGTCTCCATGGGATCCGAGTTAAAGTCCATGTATCAAAATCAAGTTTGGAACTTGGTTGATCTGCCTGATAGTGCTAAAGCCATCGAGTGCAAATAGTTCAAATCGCAGGTAAAAGGCATCCGATCCCATCTATCTCAATTTAGAATTTATTTTCTTCCACTTCTTCCACCTCCAAACCTCCTAGAAACTGTAACATCCCAAATTTTCAAAAGCATGCATGCATTCATCATCATCATGTCACCTTTGCATTTAAATCACAAAATTCTGGAATTTAAATTCCAAATATCAAATCCTGAATAGAAAATTCTATAGAAGGCCTATACATGCTCTGCCTGATAGTTTTGATTTTATTAAATTATTTTGTGGCCAAATTACTGCCAAAAGGTTCCATTTCGGACAAGCTATTCAAAACATATTTTATATATTTTTCTGGAAAGATTTGGTTGAACTTTGAATTCAAATTGGAGTTCAACAAATAAAAACAGAAAAAGGAAAAGAACAAAGTATAAAAAAAAAGAGTAACGGACCAACTCGAGCGAGTTGGGCCAAAAGGAGCCCAACAACGCAGCGCAGCCAGCCCAGCAGCAGCCCGCGCGCCTTCTCCCCCTTTCTCTCGCTGACAGGCGGGTCCCACAGAATGACGCAAGCAGTGACGCAAGCGCCTTCAACCTCCAGCCGAGATATCCATCCGCGACGCGTCTTCGATCACGGAGCAAATCCATCGGATTCAACTGGAATTTGTTGCCCTCGTTCGCCTCTATTTAATCCCCACGAATCCTTCTCCTTTTCCCCTCAAACCAATCTAGCAAAGCGCCGCCAGGCTGCCCGATCTCGAGCTCGCCATCCCGCCTCGGCCGCCAGCGAAGACCTTCGATTCCGGTGAACTCCGATGACGCCGAGACCTCCCGTCCCTTCTTTTCTTCTTTAGTCTACACCGCGCAGCTTTCCGAGCCACAGATCGACGCGTGCATCCTCTACCGAAGCCATCCGCCGCCAAGCTCAACTCCGACGAGCAATTAACGCGGAACCAGGACGCACCGACGCCGCCAACTTCGCCGCAATACCCGCCTCGACCATCTGATCATCGCGGTATGCTCCGTTCCTCTCCATACTGAATGGTTCGCCGGGAACGCGCGATGCCGTAGCCGTCGCCGCCGTTCGCCGTCGCGCTCCGGCGACCTAGCGCGGCCAGTTTTAGGTCCTTTAGATTCTGACTGTTAGATCTAAATCGGATGGCTCTATTTCATTCCAATTCCGAACCGGTACCGACGAATCAGAAGCCACCACGTGGCCCTGTTTTATTCTAATTCGTCTGTTAAATTGATAAATAGACAGAAAACATATTTAAACTTCAAAATTCATATCTTTTAAACTGTTTGGCCAAATTTAACAAACTTTATGTCTACGGATTCAGAAAAATGAGAAGAATCTAATGGATCAATAAAATGTCATGTATGCATCTTGCATCATTGTTGAAATTGCAGAATCGTTTAAACCTTGTTTTGAGCATAAATGTTTATCAGAAAATTATTTTCAAATGTGTCTTTTTACTTTAGTTAGTATTTTAAACCCTCTGCCCAGAGAAACCAAATTTAGAATTTTCGAAAAAAAATTAATAACATAAACATTTTATTGGTTGTTTAAAGCCTTTTTGTGGTTTAAAAATGTTTAAAATTATTTTTTAAAACAAATAAAATTGTCATGGAGCATCATGCATGTAGTAGCAACCAGAGAACTGAAATAATTTTATTTTGAGTGATACCTTGCACTTCATTCATGCATTCATGTTTTTGTATTGCTTGTTGAATGGTATGTTCATGGTTGCCTTTTGTTATGTTATAGATTGTTCGGAGTGCGAGGCTTGTTACGGTTGTTGCTCCTACTCAGCTTGTTGCCAAGGCAAGTGACATCTCATAAATTACCTACTATTTTCCCTATATGCATTAGTTGTTTTTGTAGTATGCATGATAGGTCTATTATTGTTTATATGGCATGGCTATTAAATCCTATTAGATTAACTATCCACTTTATACCTGTTTTGATTTAGCCTTTAACTTAGTTGGAAATGCTTAGCTACGCAATGAAAAATGTTTTAGTAGTTGATAAGGAAAAACAACTAAGTTAAAGAACTACCTGGGTGATGGTGGAGCTATTGGAGATGGTGATTCCTCAGGACGGGAGGATGAATCACACCTGCGGAAAGCCACTCAGGACTCAAGAGATTTAGATTGCTTTCAGTGCAACCACTAGTTAATATGGGCTCTTTCTTGATTGACTAAGTTGCGTGGACTCATCCCGGCTTGACAAGCAAAGGTAGAGGGATGTAGGAGGAACGGGTCAAGCCAGTGGGGTGGGGAAATGCTTCCGAAAGATCTCGTCTTAATCTTCTCCTTTTCCTTATCACTAATGGAGTGTAGAGGATAATTTGAGGCTGATTGAGTCTAGTGGGTAAAGTGTATGAACTCTCGAGAGGAATAAAACTAAGTACTTAGCCATGTCCCTGGTGACGGACGACTTGAGCAGCTGGACAAGGATTTGACGGAGGATCTCGACATGCCAACTTCTTAAGAAAACTTGATGGGTGAACAAGGGTAGGAGAGACTTCCTGGAGGAACCAATGTTGTCTCGGTACACTGGGGGAACCAGTTTTAGCACTTAATTAGATGAAAAATGACTTTTGAAAATATAGGGTAAAACTTGCTTTTGCAATATTGCCAAGCTCTACTCAGCCAAATATTCATGTAGATAATAGATTTGCCATTTATATCCACCCTCGGTGTCATCTTACCAATAAAATTCAATTGTGTTGACCAGTGTTTTGGCTGTAACTCACCGTTGCAGGTTCGTCAGACGAGGAGTGAGGCATCGTTAGGATTTTGAGTCTACAACCAATATGTCTGCATGTGGCGCATGGAGATGATGGGACTCAATGCTATCTTTTATTTCCGCTGCTTGAACTCTGAATAAAGCTAGCCCTTGAGGTTATGCAATTTGTAATGAATATTTTTAAGTCTGGATCTTCGATGTAATAAAGTACTTGACGCTTTTGCAATGATATTTCATCTTGAACTGTGGTGCTAGCTATTCGATCCAGGGACTAGCACATTAAGACAGGGATCTCTACCCTAATAAATGGTGGGGTCGCTACAGATGGTATCAGAGCACTGTGTTGCCTGTAGGTTCGAGACCCTAGGTTTGGATAGAAATAGGTTTTGACCTTAGAGTTGAAAAACTTATTTTTATTCCGTTTTCACGTTTTTTTTTTGAATTTTAACTTCTTCTCGTATTCTCATCCAATATTAAACCTCTAAAACATCTTTCCTTGTTTGATATGACCACATGACAATAGTACGCGGTTGTTCATTCGATTCAGCATGAAGGATTACAAAGAAGGCCAATGAAGAACCTGGAGAAAGATTTAAATGTAGACTTCAATTAGATTTGTTTCAGGGAAGAAGAGGAACATGAAGCATTCAAGAAGGAGATAGTCTAGACCACCACTCTATTAGACCAACGACGTTATGATAGCGTGTTGATCATACAAACTTATGGGGTATGACAATACTACTTGCTTGAATTGATGTTGTTGTTTGATGAATTGTCTTGATCTGCTTTGTATGTATAGGAATATTTCTTTTAGATCTTTCTATCTATGCTCATCTATGCTGAAACCCCACAGATGCCTCCCCGTCGCGACCCCAACAACAACGATGCATTGGAACAGTTGATGACTGCGCAAGCTCAGCTTATGTAGATGATGACTCAATTTATGGCGAATGGAATAACAACAATAACAATAACAACAACAACGCACCGCCACCACCACCACCCCCGGTTGGCAGGCTCTCTAGGTTCCTGAGACTTAGACCTGCTAAGTTCTCTTCTGCTTCTGAACCGATTGTGGCAGATGATTGGTTACACTCTGTTCAAAAGGATCTTGTGACATGTGATTGCTCTGAGGCCTAGAAGGTGAAATTCACGACTCACCTACTCGAAGGACCAGCTGCACGTTGGTGGGAGACTTATTAGATTACTCACCCTCAGGAGGGAATGACCTGGGATGCATTTAAGGAGGGATTTGGTAATGCTCATATTTCCTCTGGGATGATGAACCTGAAGAAGGAACAATTCCGAAGCCTGAGGCAAGGTAACAGGCATTACAAGGAGTACATGGATGATTTCTGCTCTCTGTCACATTATGCACCTGAAGACATTGATACAGACAACAAGAGTAAGGATAAATTCCTCAATGGTCTGAGTGATGAACTGAAAGTGCCACTATCAGTTGCTTATGCTCCAAATTATCAAGCCTTGCTGGACCAAGCCATCACCTTGGAGAAAAACATGAAGAAAGCAGAGAATAGGAAGAGGAAGAACAATTTCAGCAAGCATAACTCAGGACCTTCACAGAAGAGGCACAATTTTCATGAAGGAGGTGGAAGTTCTAGCTTTCACAAGCATGGAGGTCATCACCATGGTGGAAATGGTCATAAACACAATGGTGGACACAAAGGAGGCAATGGAGGATTGAAAGGGAACAATCACAATGGTCACCATGGCAATGGGAATGGACACCATCATCAAGGCAAGAAGGATCTCAGTCATATAGAGTGCTTTAAATGCAAGAAGATGGGACATTCTTTAACTGACTGCCCTGAAAGGAAAGCTGAGGAAGCTACCAAGCCCAACTCCTTCCAGAAAGGCCATGTGTACCATGTCAATGTGGAAGAAGTGATGGATGAACCTGATGCTGTGATTGGTACGTTCTTACTCAACTCTTTTCCAGCATTAGTTCTATTTGATACTGGAGCATCGCATTCATTCATATCAAGAACATTTGTTAGCAAAAATGGGTTGCCAATTGAAACCATAGGGAGACCTATTAGAGTAAGCTCTCCAGGAGGAGAGATGGTTGTTAATGCTGGATGCAGGCAGTTGACCTTAGAAATTGGGAAGTATCAGTTTCCAGTTAATTTAATAATTCTGGAATCCCAAGGTCTAGATGTTATCCTAGGGATGGATTGGATGACTTGTTTTGAAGGAGTAATAGACTGTGCAAATAGAACGATAACACTCACTACTCCGGAAAAGAAGAAGATCAGATTCAAGTCCAAGTTTGAGCTGAAAGTAGCTAAGCTTAATTCTCTTAAGGGGGTTAGCTTAGAAGAAGTACCTATAGTGAGAGAATATCCGGATGTGTTTCCAGAAGAATTACCGGGTATGCCACCTGACAGAGATGTAGAGTTTCTCATCGAACTTTTACCAGGCACTGGACCGATAGCCAAGAGACCATACCCCATGTCTGTTGATGAGCTGAAAGAACTTAAGAAGCAACTAGGAGAACAACTTCAGAAGGGTTTCATTCGTCAGAGTTCATCATGGGGAGCACCAGTTCTGTTCGTGGAGAAGAAGGATAAGAGTCAGAGATTGGTTATGGACTTTCGTTCATTGAATGAGGTGACTATCAAAAATAAGTACCCTCTACCAAGGATAAACGATCTGTTCGATCAATTAGAAGGTGCTAGTGTATTTTCCAAGATCGACCTTCGAACGGGATATTTTCAGCTGAAGATTAGAGAGCATGATATACCCAAAACAGCCTTTATCACCAGGTATGGACTGTATGAGTATACAGTGATGCCATTTGGATTAACCAATGCACCAGCTTATTTTATGAACATGATGAACAAGGTATTCATAGAATTTCTGGACAAGTTTTTCGTGGTTTTCATTGACGACATTCTGATTTATTCCAAAAGCCACAAAGAGCGCGAAGAACACCTACGCCTGATTTTGGAGAAGTTCAAGGAGCATAGCTTTATGCCAAATTCAGCAAATGTGAATTTTGGTTAAGCGAAGTTGCTTTTCTCGGTCACATAGTGACAAAAGAAGGGATTGCAGTAGATCCTTCTAAAGTAGCAGCAGTGACTGAATGGAAAGCACCAAAAACAGTTGGAGAAATTCATAGTTTCTTAGGGTTGGCTGGATACTATAGGAGGTTTATTGAGAACTTTTCCAGGATTGCCAAACCTATGACTGAGTTGTTAAAGAAAGAGAAGAAGTTTGAGTGGATTGATGCATGTGAAACCAGTTTTCAAGAATTGAAGAAGCGTTTAGTGTCAGCCCCAGTTCTATGTTTGCCAGATTTAGAAAAGGATTTCCAAGTGTATTGCGACGCATCTCGTCAAGGACTTGGAAGTGTGTTGATGCAAGGAGGCAGAGTGGCATCATATGCCTCTAGACAGCTCAAGAAGCATGAAGGAAATTATCCTACGCATGACTTGGAATTAGCCTCAGTGGTGCATGCATTGAAGAACTAGAGACATTATCTTATGGGAAAACGATGTGAAGTATTTGATCAAAGCAGAATATAGGGGGGGTGTTTGTTATCGTCTCCACAGGGATCAACAAGGTTATGTTGGTTCTAAGTTTTGGCAGAAGCTAGGACAAGTTCTTCAGGTTTCAGGTGTAAACAAACAGAAAATTAAAGGTTTTGGGAAAAAGGATTTAGGCAGAACAAATTTCAGAAATTAACTTGCAGGTTCTTGGTTGTCAATCAAGTCCACTGCAAGGATCCAAGCATGATTTAGATAGGGAACAAGAATTACTTCAACACTAGCAGAGACTTGTCTTGCCGGCAAAGGGTTTTAGCAGGTTTTAGAAATAGAAGTAAAAGTAAGCACAAAGATCACTCCTTTCTGGGTTGTCAGGCCAGATCAAAGTGAGTTAACAAGCAAAGGGAGGCTAAGGAGAGAATTGCAACACAAAGTATGCAGGGACTTCCCTTACACACACAGATCAAACCAAACAACAAGCAGATCATTCAAATATTCAGTAAAGACAGAGAACTATGTCACTCAATTCACTGTAGTAGCCAAATATCACAAGCCCTACTTACAGATGGATGATTTACTCAGTTCAACACAAGATTACACAGAGAAATGGAGAGAGTTCCTTGGCTGTGGCTCACTGAAACCTAGTCGAAGCAGGGGAAGCAGAGATGAAGACAAGGGTGGAAGTAGAGTTGCATATCATGAGCTTCAGGTCACCAAGGCCTTAGGCTTCTTCTCCTGGTCTCCATGTTCATCTTGTTCTTGGTCTTGTTCTTGCTGTTCTTGATGTGTTCTTGGTGGTTGGTGGAGATGGTGGCCGAAAAGGTGGTTTGGTGGTGGCTGTGGATGGAGATGAATAAGGTGGATGGATGGGAATGGAATGATGGATTCGGATTTGGTCTGTGGTGGTGTCTTTATATTCCTTTTTCCATTCTGAGATGGAGTGGCACGAATTGGTGGAGAGGAGGAAGCTTCCCTTTTCTATCTTTAGCTCACAGTGCACATGGGATGTTCCCTACTTTATCACCTTTTTGCCTTTTGTGGTTTCTTCATCTCCAAGTTGATCTCTTCCCTCCTTCTGCTTCAAACTCATTTGAATTCCTTCTTATCTTCCCATGGGACCTTGTGCTGCCACACTTGTGCACTGCTTCATTTTGGTTTAGAGAGTTTGAGTGCACTCTGTCAGTTAACTGTTCACTTTCTGGCACAGAGGGGCTTTTCCTTTTTTGGATTGATTTCTTCTTCTTCTGATGCTCCAATCTTGCTCAAATATGTTCCTTTAGACTTCCTTCAGATAGCACATGGTTGCATTTGCACTTGAGCTTCAACAGCTACACTGACATGAATTTGCATTTCTTTGTCAGTGCACTATTCATTGTCTGGCAACAGGTGTTCTTCTGGATTTCTAGCTTGATTCATTCTTGTTGATCATGGCCATCTTCTCTGATGCATTGGGTTCACTTGTGTGCTGCTTCTTGCTTCACTTTTGCACTGGATCTGCTGAAGATAATGTGCCTTTGCGCACTGAACTGCAAAATGAATGAAAGCACTGTAAAATGCAGATAAATGCAGTACTGGATACTATGCAGGGTGGTTTTTAGGGTTTTAGGGCTCTGAATAATGCATAAAAATGATGATGATCAAACCCCCAGACCCAAACCTTTGCTTGTCCCCAAGTAAAGCAAAATGAGGTTCTAGTGACAATAGTCTGATAATGAACAGTGCAGGCTTCTGAAAACTTAGCAGTTCATTTAGATTGGATTCAATGCAGTTATGTTTATGATTAGTGCAAATGCTAGTTTGGAAACAAGTTTCAAATAATAGAATTTAATCATTTCTGGGTTTAACAACTTTGGATTAACAAGATAAGGCAGTTGACAAGGAAATCGAAAAGAAATGATCCAGAAAATAGCCATAATGCAGAGATGGATGTTAATATGCATGCAGAGTCAGTGCTTCACCTGCTACAGTTCCCAGGAACATAGTAGGCTAGTGCAAGTGCATAAGATGAGTTAGTTTGGCAGTTTCTTGTCAGGTTAACATGGTTAGTGCTTCACAGGTTACAATCCCAGGATTATAACTGCTAATGCCAAAAATTGCTTCAAACTTCAGTTTTAGAATTTTAGTTAGTGCTTCACTTACTACAATCCAGAGATCACAGTAGCTAATGCAAAAATTGTTTGTTGTTGCCAAACTTTCAGTTATTTTCACTGTTAGTGCTTCACAAATCACAATCCAGAGATCATGATTGCTAATGCAAAAAATGCAAACATGCAGAAATGCATTTAGTAAATGGTCCTAAAATGGATCATCACATTCAGATTCTAAATTACTTGCATTATCTAGTATTCCAAAAGTTTTGAACAGAGAAACAAATAAATTCTGTCTTGATAAATGTTTCTGAACATAAGCCTTTGCAAGAATAATTAGACAGGTAAAATGCAAGATTCTCAATAAAATGCAATGCTACTTGATCAGAACAGAGCAACACAATGAAACTTTTACCTCAAACAGCTATAAATTGCCAAATTGATCATAATTCAGAAACATGGCATAGCAATAATATTCATGCTGTAAAATGGTTTTAGGGATGGGAATGTTTCCACCTGGTCATCACTTTTGCTCCTTGCTTCATTATATCACAGCCAAACTTCTCCATTCTTCTTTTATTCCTTAACTGAAACAACAAAAACAAAAAAAACGCACAAAACAAAAATAGCAAATAAAGGAAATAAAAATGTAGATAACATAAAAAGGTATCAGGCTGCCTCCTGATGAGCGCTTGTTTATAGTCATTAGCTTGACTGTAGCTTCTTCACTTGTTCTCCGGAGCAGAAGATGCACTGGCAGCATCTTGTAGCTCACCATCATCTGTTACTTCTGTATCTTCACTGTCAATTGCATCACCAACTAGATAGTGCTTCAGTCTCTGACCATTCACCTTGAAATTTCCCTCAGTTGGGCTCTGCACTTTGAAAGCACCATGTCCCAAGTCTCTCTTGATCACACCATCTTGACTTGAACTTTCCAGAGAACAAATGCAGCTTGGAATCATAAACCAACACTGTCTGTCCAACACTGAATTCCTTCCTGAGAATGTGCTTGTCATGCCATTTCTTGGTCTTTTCCTTGTAAATCTTGGAACTCTCATAGGCATCATGCCTTAGCTCTTCTAGCTCACACATCTGCAACTTTCTTGCACATCCAGCTTTTCCCAAGTCCATGTTTAGCTTCTTGATAGCCCACTGAGCTCTGTGCTCTAGCTCCACAGGCAGGTGGCATGCCTTTCCGTAGACAAGCCTAAATGGTGACATTCCAATAGGTGTCTTGTATCCTGTTCTATATGCCCACAAAGCATCAGGCAATTTCATTGACCAATCAGCTCTGGATTTAGACACAACTTTCTCTAATATCTGCTTTATCTCTCTGTTGGATAGCTCAACTTGTCCATTAGCCTGTGGGTGGTAGGGTGTAGTCACTCTGTGATTCTTCACACCATACTTGCTCAGTAGCTTCTCTAACTGTTCATTGTTGAAATGAGCTCCACCATCACTGATGACAACTCTTGGTACTCCAAACCTTGGGAAAATAACAGTTTTGAACAGCCTACACACTGCCTTGGAATCTGCACTCACAGTGGGTATTGCTTCAACCCATTTGGACACATAGTCCACTGCTAGCAAAATGTGCTTGTAGCCTTGAGATGATGGTAAAGGACCAACAAAATCAACTCCCCACACATCAAACAATTCAACTTCTAAAATGCCTTGCTGTGGCATTTCATTTCTTCTTGATATTTTACCAGCTCTCTGACAAGGATCACACTGCTTGATAAATTCATTTACATCCTTGAATAGGCTTGGCCAATAAAATCCAGCTTGCAGGATTTTTGCTTGAGTTTTCATCACCCCAGCATGGCCTCCATACATGCCTGCATGGCATTGGAACATCACATCTTGTATTTCTTCAGATGGCACACATATTGTCACTATTCCATCTGCATAATGCTTGTACAGAAATGGCTCATCCCAGTAGTAACTCTTGACATCATGCAGAAACTTCTTTTTCTGTTGATAGGACATGTCTGCTGGCACAATTTCACAGACCAAATAATTCACAATATCTGCATACCAAGGAGTACAAGCATTCACTTCCATCAGTTGCTCACCAGGTATACCATCTTGAATTTCCCTCTTTTCAGAACTGTTTATTCTGGACAAATGATCAGCTACAGTATTTTCAGAGCCCTTCTTGTCTTTAATCTCCATATCAAATTCTTGCAGCAACAAAATCCGTCTGATTAGTCTTGGCTTTGCATCCTTTTTACTCACCAAGTACCTTATTGCTGCATGATCAGTGAAAACAATGCACTTGTGTCCAACAAGGTATTGTCTGAACTTGTCAAATGCAAATACTAATGCTAACAATTCTTTCTCTGTAGTGGTGTAGTTGATCTGAGCATCATCAAGTGTTTTGCTTGCATAATGAATCACATGAAGTGCTCTCCCCCTCTTCTGACCTAGCACGGCTCCGACGGCGTAGTCACTAGCATCACACATCAACTCAAATGGCAAAGTCCAGTCTGAAGGCTGTACTATTAGAGCAGAGATCAAAGCTTCTTTCAGCTTTTTGAAAGCTTGCAGACATGCTTCATCAAAAACAAACTTCACATCTTGATTTAACAGGTTTGTGAGAGGTTTTGCAATGAGGGAAAAGTTCTGAATAAATCTTCTATAGAAACCTGCATGTCCCAAGAAACTCTGTATTCCTTTCACATTTTCAGGTGGAGGTAGCTTACCAATTACATCCACTTTGGCTTTATCCACTTCTATTCCTCTGGCAGAGACCATATGTCCAAGCACAATGCCTTCAGTTACTAGAAAGTGGCATTTCTCCCAATTAAGAATAAAATTTTGCTCTGAGCATCTGTGTAACACTGCTGTCAGGTTTTCAGGCAAGTGACAAAATCTTTGCCATAAACAGTAAAATCATCCATGAACACTTCCATGATTCTTTCAATATAGTCAGAGAATATGGACATCATACATCTCTGAAATATGCCAGGTGCATTACACAAACCAAAAGGTAGTCTCTTGTAAGCAAAAGTTCCATAAGGACAGGTGAAAGTTGTTTTTTCTTGGTCAACTGGGTGTATTGGAATTTGGAGAAATCCAGAATATCCATCCAGGTAACAATAAAATTCCTGCCGTGCTAATCTTTCCAACATCTGATCCATGAAAGGTAAAGGGAAATGATCTTTTCTTGTTGCTTTGTTTAGTTTCCTGAAATCATTAACCATTCTCCATCCTGTGACAGGCCTTGTGGTCATCAACTTTCCCTCTTCATTTTCTACCACTGTGTAGCCTCCTTTCTTGGGCACAATGTGGATAGGACTCACCCACTCACTGTCAGAGATGGGATAAATCATGCCTGCCTGAAGGAGTTTTAGAACCTCCTTTTTCACCACTTCTTGCATAGCAGGATTTAATCTTCTCTGCCCCTCTCTTGTAGGTATACTATCTTCTTCCAAGTGTATTCTGTGTGAACAAACTTTCTCATCAATTCCCTTAATGTCATCAATGGAATAACCAATCACATTCTTGTACAATCTCAACACTGACAACAGACTTTGTTCCTGTTCACTATCCAAAGCAGAGCTAATTATCACTGGATGAATTTTTTTCTTTCTCCAAGAAGGAGTACTTCAGATGAACAGGTAATTCTTTTAACTCAACAATGGAGTTGTGAGACTGCTGGGTGGCTTCTCTTTCACCATTTTCAGAAGCATCTCTGCAGAGAGTAATTCCAAACAATTCCTGAGGTTTTGAGTTGTCAGCTGTGACAAACACTTGTACTTCAGGTTCTTTAGGCTGCAATTCCTTCAAAGACTCAGTGACACTCTGGTCAACTATATCTACCAAATGGCATTTCTCCAAAGTATTGGGTAGGTGAGAAGCATGCTTCATGCTGAATTCTGCTTGTTCTGAACCAAATTGCAGTTTCAATGTTCCACCTTTTACATCAATTATTGCTCCTGCTATTGCCAAGAATGGCCTGCCTAGAATCATGGATTCTGAATTGTCTTCCATTTCCAGTACCACAAAATCAACTGGATAAGCAAAGTTTCCAACTTGTACTGGCACATCTTCTAGAATTCCAGCTGGTTTCCTCAGTGTTCTGTCAGCTAACTGCAATGTCATGGATGTGGGCTTCAGAGCTCCTAACTGCAAGATTTTACTGACAGCCAAAGGTAAAACACTAACTGATGAACCTAAATCACACAATGCTGTGAATGTTCTTTTTCCAACCACACAAGGGATACTAAAACTTCCTGGATCACCAAGCTTCTTGGGCATATTGTTCAGGATGACATCACTGCAGTCCTCTGTCAGAACAACTATTTCAGGGTCTTCAAGACTTCTCTTCTTGGTTATAAGGTCTTTGAAATTTTTTGCATACAGAGGGATGTGTAAAACTGCATCCAAGATAGGAATTGTTATCTGCACTTCCTTCATGGTCTCCAAGAACTTGGCATATTGCTTTTCTTCCTTGGTTTTCTCTAATCTCTCTGGAAATGGGACCTTTTGTGCAACAGGTCTCTGAAATGCAGGAACTGGATTTGCTACAGTATTTTCTGGTTTGTCAGCTGCAGGAACATTTTCCACTGCCTTTTCCACTGAATATTGTGGCTTTTCATTTTCAACTGCTGGTTCCACTGTCTTTTCAGGATATACTACAGTGTTTTCAGAGAAAACAGGTTGTTGTACTAGTGATCTTCTCTTTGGAGCAACATAAGGAACCATAGGGGTTTTTTAGCACTGGTGCAGTGTTAATTCCACTCCTAGTTGTTACTGCCTCTACTGTCTCAATAGCTCCACACTGCTTAGGATTTTTCTCTGCTTGTGCAGGCAACTTGTTTACAGGCTGATTTACTTGGGAATTGGATATCCCAGCTGTTAGTGTCTGCATTGTCTTGAAAAATAATTCAGACTGCATTTTCATTGTTTCCTGCATTCCACTAAACATTTCTTTCTGTAGCCTCATCATCTCACTTATTTCAGATTGACTGTTGCATGTAGAAGCATTCTGTTGAGCTGCTTACTGCTGTTGTTGTTGCTGGTACTGCATATTGCCTTGAGGCCTGAAATTTTGCTGAGCTGTTTGAGCATAATTCCGTTGGTTTACTTGAGGATAGCTCTGCTGATTGGCATTCTTGTAAGGAGTGGCGGAGCCAGGGCCCGGCATGCCCGGGCGGCTGCCCAGGCTAAGTTGGCAAACTCCCTTGTATTACTACTAGAAAATAGAGATTAGATAGAGAGTTCAGATGGGCAAATACTAGACAGAGCAAGTGCAACTAAAATTTGCCCAGGCTAGAACGATAAGCTGGCTCCGCCACTGCTTGTAAGACATGTTGGGGTGGTTCCTCCAAGCAGGATTGTAGCTCTGAGAAAAAACACCTTGGTTCAGAGCATAATTCACTTCTGCCAATTGATTTTCAGTAGGAACCAACAGAGAACACTCATGAGAAGAATGCCCTTCAATACCACATATCTGGCAAGTAGCTGAAACTTGATTAACAGGCACAATTGCCTTACTATTTTTCTCCTGCATGAGTTGAGCAAGCTGTGCTATCAGGCTATCAAGCTTGGCTTCCAAAGCACCTTGGCTTCCATGCTGCAGAACCACAGGTTGTGCAGGATGCACAGACCTCTCATTTGTCCAGGAAAAATTGTGAGATGCCATACTTTCAATTAATTCCACAGCTTCATCTAAGGTCTTGTTCATGATACCACCTCCAGCAGCTAAATAACCAAATGATCTTGTTTGCTCTGACAAACCTTTGTAAAAGGTCTGCAAGATTAACCACTGTTCTTGGCCATGATTAGGGCACATCCTTATCAGTCCCTGGTACCTCTGCCATGCATCATACAAAGTCTCACCATCATACTGCACAAATCTTGTGATTTTATCTCTACACTCAGCTGCTTTGGTGGATGGAAAATATCTCTCAAAGAAAGCTTGAACCAAATGCTCCCAAGTATCTCTGCAGTGATTAGGCAATGCATGAAACCAGATTTTTGCAGTGCCTGATAATGAAAAAGGGAACAATTGCATCCTGATTGCTTCAGGTCGCACTCCATTGTGCTTGAGAGTGTTGCAATAATCCAGAAAATTTCTAATATGCTCATGTGGACTCTCCAAGGCACTGTCTTTAAATGGCTTGTGCTGCACCATATTGATTAATGCAGGTTTGATTTCCCAGTTGTTTGCCTGGATGGCAGGCATAACAACATCTGCATTTGAAACCTGATCCTTGGGATTGGTGCGTAGTTGACGGGAAAAATATCTTGCAGGAAACTTCGTATTCTCCCCGGCAACGGCGTCAGACAAATGTCTTGATGCCCGTGACACACATGTTCGTTGGGAGACCCCAAGAGGAAGGTATGATGTAGTGTAGCAGCAGTTTTCCCTTGAAATATGACCAAGGTTTATCGAACTAGGAGGACACGGAGGTTCTTCAGAAGGTTGTCAGCGGCGCAACTGGCGTGGAACCTGCACACAACACAACCAAACCACTTTGCCCCAACGAAACAGAGAGGTTGTCAATCTCTCCGGCTTGCTGAAAACAAAGGATTAAATGCACAGTGTGGAAAATAGTAGTGATTACAGAAAGTAACAAGGAACTGATGATTGCAGTAGGTGGTTTTATCAGTATGAGGAAATTGGACCGGGGTCCACAATTCACTAGTGGTGTCTCTCCATAAAAGATAACTAACATGCTGGGTGAACAAATTACAGCTGGGCAATTGACAAATAGAGAGTGCATGACAATGCAATATATGACAACATGTTCATTATGAGATTTAATTGGGCATTACAACAAAGTACATAGACTTGCTATCCAACTCATCTATGCCTAAATAGTCCACCTTCAGGTCAGCATCCGCATCACTTCCAGTATTAAGTTGTAAACAACAGATTATTGTATGAAGTAAAGTGTGTAATGTAAACAATGCAAATGACACGTAGACAATGCATCATTGTTTTATCCCTAGTGGCAACAGCACATCCACAAACTTAGTCGTTTCTGTCAACTCGAGCCAAGATTTCTGGAGGCATGAACCCACTATCTAGCATAAATACTCCCTCTTGGAGTTACAAGCATCTACTTGGCCAAAGCATCTACTAGCAACGGAGAGCATGCAAGATCATAAACAACATAAACATATAGATTGATAAACAACTTGCTCATAGTATCAATATTCATCGGATCCCAGCAAACACAACATGTAGCATTACAATAAGATGATCTTGATCATGTTAGCAGCTCACAAGATCTAAACATGGAGGTACAAGGTGGAGAGACAACCATCTAGCTACTGCTATGGACCCGTAGTCCAAGGATGAACTACTCACGCATCACTCTGGAGGCAGGTATGGCGATGTAGAGCCATCCGGTGATGGTCTCCCCTCCGGCAGGGTGCCGGGAAGAGCTTCAGAAACCTCCCGATCAAGGGTTGGCGACGATGGCGGCAGCGGAACTTTTCGTGGAATATGATCGGTGTTTTTAGGGTTTTCGAGGCATCGGGAATATATAGGAAAGGGCGGCGTCGGAAGCTTCTCGAGGCGGCCTCGCCAGGGTCCGGCGCGGCCCCACCTTCTGCCATGCCCTAGGGTGGCGAGGCGGCCTCGTGGCTCGTCTCCATCTCCCCTTTGGACTTCGTGATCGTGTCGGTGAAAATATGTACGCCTGTCAAAGTTTCGTCCAATTCCGAGAATATTTTGCGACTAGCTTTTATGAAAGAGAAAAACAGCAGAAAACAGGAATTGGCACTTTGAGACGTATCAGAAAATGCATAAAAATGCTATGAAGTGTAAACAAAACATGTAGCAATTGATATAATAACAGCATGGAACATCAAAAATTATAGATACGTTTGAGACGTATCAAGCATCCCCAAGCTTAGTTCCTGCTCGTCCTCGAGTAGGTAAACGATAAAAACAACATAATTTTTGAAGTGACATGCTACCAACATAATCTTGATCAAATAGTAATGTAATGCACATGAACTGAATGAAGTGATCCAAGTCAATGGTCTATAGTTTGCTAACAAGTAAACAAAGAGTAAACAAAATGAATCATACAAGTGCAAACTTTCATGAATAATACTTTGGAGACAATGGAGCTATAAGAGTTTGTATAAAAGTTAGCTCACAAAGCAATAGATTCTAAATGAAAGTGTTTGACTAACACAAAGGAAGATTTAGTTTCAGCACTGGCTTCAACTTTAACATATTTATCTCATGGATATTGTCAAGGCAAAGTATAATAAGTCAAACACATAATTCATATAAAAACTGTTGTACCAAAGTTGACACTAGTGTTTGCTTGTGGAGATAGAAAGAAATAGGAAAACTGACTCAACAATAAAGTAAAAGAAAGGCCCTTCGCAGAGGGAAGCAGGATTAAATCATGTGCTAGAGCTTTTTAAGTTTTTGAAAGCATATAGAGAGTATAAAAATATATTTTGAGAGGTGTATGCTAGTTGTCAACGAATCAGTAATAGACAATACAGTCACAAGTTAACCAGACCTTACAAGAGCGGCTCCCATGAAGGACGTTATTTCTACCAGCGGGTAGATCATCCCTCGTTCTCTTTTGTTTACACACTTATGAACATTGCTTGACTGATTTCTCAGGGGCAAAAAGATGTGAAGAGAATTAATGGTTAAAGTTGTAATTAATTGGGACTGGGCACCCCGTTGCCAGCTCTTTTTGCAAAATTATTGGATAAGCGGATGTATATGCCACTAGTCCAGGTGTAAAGTCTGATCAACAAGTGAAATAAAGAATCTACACATCCTCATGAGCTTGTAAACAGTGACACAAAAAGGAGTTGTAACAGTTTTGAATATTTTAAAGGTAGCACATGAAAAATTTACTTGGAGTGGCAGGAAAATACCACATAATAGGTAGTTATGGTGGACACAGATGGCATGGATTTTGGCTCAAGGGTTTTGGATGCACAAGCAGCATTCCCGCTTAGTACAGAGTTTAGGCTAGCAAGGTTATTTAAGCAAACACAGACTGTCAACCGGTACAGCAAGAACTCATATAAAAAACATGCTTGAAAAATTACAAGACTCCACATTGTCTTCCTTGTTAACCAAAACCTTTCACTAGAAAATATCTAGACTTTGGAACTACCAATGATACAAATCAAATATCAACAAGCTTTACAGTAGTTCTTCACTAATAGCCTTTACTTACATGATGCACAAGTCTAAACATTACTTACTTGGTAACTCAAAACAATTGACAAGTATCAAATTACTCAAGACAGTGATCTACAAGACTTATGTAAGCATTTTATACCACTACCACATGCATAGCATTTTCTGTTCCAACCAAACACCAATCAACTTATTTGAACAACTCTCCAAACAAATATAAGTGAAGCAAGAGAGTACTTTCTTCAAAAGAAACTAATAGCTCTGACAAGAGATATATGAAAACAAAGAGCTAGAAGCTTTAGCAGTAGCTAGACAAGAATACTCAACAAATATAAGTGAAGACAAGAGTATTCTAATGAAAAAGCGGAGCGTGTCTCTCTCCCAAACAAGAGTGCTAGGATCCAACAAGTATAGAGCAGCAAACAAAACAAAAACAAACTGAAAACAAAAGCACACTGACGCTCCAAGAAAAGTACATATAATGTGAAGAAATAAAAATATAGTCTCACTAGAGATGACCTGATAGTTTGTTGATGAAGAAGGGGATGCCTTGGGCATCCCCAAGCTTAGACGCTTGAGTCTTCTTGAATATATTGGGGAGATCCATGGGAGCTTCCCCAAGCTTAAGCTTTTCACTCTTCTTGATCTTATAATATCATCCTCCTCTCTTAACACTTGAAAACTTCCTTCACATCAAAACTCAACATTTTTCTCATTAGCGGGTTAGTGCATCAAAACAAATAATCTCACTTAGTTCTGTAAGGACACAAATTCATAAGCAATCATTTTCAAACATTAGCTACTGTTACTAGGCTTAAGTGATGCTCTTTCACCTTAAAAGAAACCACTCAACACTTGTAAAAGAGAGAATGCAAAACAAAGACAGAATCTGTCAAAACCAGAACAGTCCGTAAAGATGATTTTTTCGGGACACTTACGTCGCTCAAATCGAAAAACTTTAGTCGTACGAAAGTTGCGTACATATCTCAGGAACACGCACAAAAATTCAGATCAAATTTTTTCTAATTTTCTACGAGAAACGGTGACGTTCCAGAAATCTGTTCCTGTGCAGTAATCCAAATATAGGTACCATCTTGTCATAAGAGACTTTTCTTGGCACAACAAAAAGCAAATAAAAGATACAAAGGAGTTGTACAGAAGTAAACAAGCTCCTTGACTCAAAAAACAAAAATAACAGAAAGTAAAAACAATGGGTTGCCTCCCATAAGCGCTTCTCTTTAATGCCTTTTAGCTAGGCATGAAACATGAATCAAGTATTGTCAAGACCAAAAACATCAACATTATAACTTGCCCTAACAATAGTATCAAAAGGGTGTTTCATCCTCTTCTAGGGAAGTGTTCCATACCTTTCCTGAGTGGGAATTGAAATTTTATATTCCCCTCTTTCATATCAATAACAGCACCA
This sequence comes from Poa pratensis, assembly GCA_947311845.1. NCBI lineage: Eukaryota > Viridiplantae > Streptophyta > Magnoliopsida > Poales > Poaceae > Poa > Poa pratensis. The sequence goes on along the minus strand of CAMZMU010000033.1, from coordinate 6,596,655 downwards.
ACAGTTCTAAGAAAAGGTCTTCCCAACACAATAGGACAAGAAGGATTGCATTCAATATCCAAAACCACAAAATCAACAGGGACAAGGTTATTGTTAACCATAATAAAACATTATCAACTCTCCCCAAAGGTTTCTTCATAGAAGAATCAGCAAAGTGAACATCCAAATAACATTTTTCCAAAGGTGCAAGATCAAGGATATCATAAAGCTTTTTAGGCATAACAGAAATACTAGCACCAAGATCACACAAAGCATTGCAATCAAAATCATTCACTTTCATTTTAATGATGGGCTCCCAACCATCATCTAACTTCCTAGGGATAGAAGCTTCACGTTTTAATTTCTCTTCCCTAGCATGCATGAGAGCATTGATGATATGTTTAGTAAAAGCCATATTTATTTCACTAGCCTTAGGACTCTTAGCTAGCTTTTGCAAGAACATAATGACTTCAGTTATATTACAACCATCAAAATCAAAATTATTATCATCAAAGGTAATGGAACCATTATCTCCTACACTCCTAAAAATTTCAGCACTTTTATCAGGAGCAATTTTAGTGCTATCAGGCAGTTTAAAGCTTTTTGCAGCAGAAGTGGAGACATTTCCAACACCAATTATCTTTCCATTAACAGTAGGAGGTTTACTAGCACTTGAGGTATCAACATTTTCAGTAGTAAAAATAGTGCAAACTCTAGCACACTATTTGTTTAGCAATTTCAGCTTCTTTTTCCTCTCTTTCCCATCTATCATGCAACTCAGCTAGCATTCTTATATTGTTATCAATTTTAACTTGTATAGCATTGAGAGTTTTGCTCTCTTTAACATCATGAGGCAACCTTTATTTTTAAGAAATCAACATCATGAACAAGACTATCAACCTTAGCAGCAAGAATATCAATTTTTCCTAGCTTTTCCTCAACAGTTTTATTGAAAGTAGTTTGTGTGCTAATAAAATCCTTAAGCATAACTTCAAGATCAGAGGGCACACTCTATTGTTGTTGTAGGAATTACCATAAGAATTACCATAAGCATTGCTACCATTAGAAGGATATGGCCTATAGTTGCTATTACCAAAATTATTCCTATAGGCATTGTTGTTGAAGTTATTATTTTTAATGAAGTTCACATCAACATTCTTCTTGTGCAACCAATGAAGCTAAAGGAACATTATTTGGATCAATAGTAGCATGACCATTCGAAAGCATAGACATAATGGCATCAACCTTATCATTCAAAGAGGAGATCTCCTCAACAAATTTACCTTCTTACCTGTTGGAGTTCTTTCGGTGTGCCATTCAGAGTAGTTTACCATCATATCATCAAGAAGCTTTGTTGCAGCACCCAAAGTGATGGACATAAAGGTCCCTCCAGCAGCTGAATCCAAAAATTCCTTGAAGAAAAATTCAATCCTGCATAAAAGGTTTGAATAATCATCCAAGTAGTCAGTCCATGAGTGGGACAATTCTTAACCAATGATTTCATTCTTTCCCAAGCTTGGGCAACATGCTCATTATCAAATTGCTTAAAGTTCATAATGCCACTTCTCAAAGATATGATTTTAGCAGGAGGATAATATTTTCCAATGAAAGCATCTTTACACTTAGTCCAAGAATCAATACTATTTCTAGGCAAAGATAGCAACCATTCTTTAGCTCTTCCTCTCAAGGAGAAAGGAAATAATTTCAGTTTAATAATATCACCCTCTACTCTTTATACTTTTGCATATCACATAGCTCAACAAAATTATTAAGGTGAGCAGCAGCATCATCAGTACTAACACCAGAAAATTGCTCTTTCATAACAAGATTTAACAGTGCAGGTTTAATTTCATAGAACTCTGCTGTGGTAGCAGGAGGAGCAATAGGTGTGCATATGAAATCATTGTTGTTTGTGCTAGTGAAGTCACACAACTTAGTGTTTTCAGGATTACTCATTTTAGCAAAATTAAAACAGAACAAGAAAATAACAAACCGAAATAAACTAAATGCAGGAATTTTTTTTTTGTGTTTTGGGTTTTAACAGCAAACAAGATAAAATAAAATAAACTAAGCAAGACAAAAACAAAGTAATGAGATTGGAAGTGTGAGACTCCCCTATCTGGAGATTCCAGTGTCCCCGGCAACGGCGCCAGAAAAATTATGCTGGTGTGTAGTTGACGGTATTTACAGGTTTATTCTCCCGCAACGGCGTCAGAAATGTCTTGTTGACCGTGACAACACACGTTCGTTGGGAGACCCCAAGAGGAAGGTATGATGTAGTGCAGCAGCAGTTTTCCCTTGAAATATGACCAAGGTTTATCGAACCAGGAGGACACGGAGGTTCTTCAGAAGGTTGTCAGCGGCGCAACTGACGTGGAACCTGCACACAACACAAGCAAACTACTTTGCCCCAACGAAACAGAGAGGTTGTCAATCTCTCCGGCTTGCTGAAAACAAAGGATTAAATGCACAGTGTGGAAAACAGTAGTGATTGCAGAAAGTAACAAGAACAAATGATTGCAGTTGGTGGTTTTAGAAAATTGGACCGGGGTCCACAGTTCACTAGTGTGTCTCTCCATAAAAGATAACTAACATGTTGGGTAAACAAATTACAGCTGGGCAATTGACAAATAAGAGTGCATGACAATGCAATATATGACAAGATGTTATTATGAGATTTAATTGGGCATTACAACAAAGTACATAGACTTGCTATCCAACGCATCTATGCCTAAATAATCCACCTTCAGGTCAGCATCGCACCACTTCCGGTATTGAGTTGCAAACAACAGATTATTGCATGAAGTAAAGTGTGTAATGTAAACAATGCAAATGACACGTAGACAATGCATCATTGTTTTATCCCTAGTGGCAACAGCACATCCACAACCTTAGTCGTTTCTGTCATCTCGAGCCCAGATTTCTGGAGGCATGAACCCACTATCTAGCATAAATACTCCCTCTTGGAGTTACAAGCATCTACTTGGCCAAAGCATCTACTAGCAACAGAGAGCATGCAAGATCATAAACAACATAAATATATAGATTGATAAACAACTTGCTCATAGTATCAATATTCATCAGATCCCAGCAAACACAACATGTAGCATTACAATAAGATGATCTTGATCATGTTAGGCAGCTCACAAGATCTAAGCATGGAGGTACAAGGTGGAGAAACAACCATCTAGCTACTGCTATGGACCCGTAGTCCAAGGATGAACTACTCACGCATCACACCGGAGGCAGGATGGCGATGTAGAGCCCTCCGGTGATGATCTCCCCTCCGGCAGGGTGCCGGGAAGAGCTTCAGAACTCTCCCGATCTAGGGTTGGCGACGACGGTGGCAGCGGAACTTTTCGTGGAATATGATCGGTGTTTTTAGGGTTTTCGGGGCATCGGGAATATATAGGCGAAAGGGCGGCGTCGGAAGCTTCTCGAGGCGGCCTCGCCAGGGCCCGGCGCGGCCCCACCTTCTGCCGCGCCCTAGGGTGGTGAGGCGGCCTCGTGGCTCGTCTCCGTCTCCCCTTTGGACTTCGTGATCGTGTCGGTGAAAATATGTACGCCCGTCAAAGTTTCGTCCAATTCCGAGAATATTTTGCGACTAGCTTTTCTGAAAGAGAAAAACAGCAGAAAACAGGAACTGGCACTTCGGCATCTTGTTAATAGGTTAGCCCCAAAAAATGCATAAAAATGCTATGAAGTGTAAACAAAACATGTAGCAATTGATATAATAACAGCATGGAACATAAAAAATTATAGATACGTTTGAGACGTATCAGGGATCCACAAATCTCTCAACTTTTTGTCACCCATGCTGATAACTGACTGTCTTTCCTCTGTTTCTTCTACTGAGGACACTGATGCTGCTCTTCTTCTTGCAAGAAAAGTTCTCTCAGGCTCTGGATCATATGGTGCAAGAGGTGAATCTTCAGAAGACTGCATCAACAAAATCCAAACACTGCAGAAAAGAGATCATGATTCCTCTACACACAAGCACAAACAAGAACTTTATCAAGGGTTAGTGAACTAAATCCCCTAATAGCAATTCTAGTTTCAGATCACAGGACATAAAGCATCACAACCATCAGATCATGCAAAAAGTTCACCAATTTAACCACACAGTCTAGTCTACTGCACTACAAAGTTCCAAACATAAGTCAATCCCCGGCAACGGCGCCAGTTTTGATCAAAGCAGAATATAGGGGGTGTTTGTTATCGTCTCCACAGGGATCAACAAGGTTATGTTGGTTCTAAGTTTTGGCAGAAGTTAGGACAAGTTCTTCAGGTTTCAGGTTTAAACAAACAGAAAATTAAAGGTTTTGGGAAAAAGGATTTAGGCAGAACAAATTTTAGAAATTAACTTGCAGGTTCTTGGTTATCAATCAAGTCCACTGCAAGGATCCATGCATGATTTAGACAGGGAACAAGAATTACTTCAACACTAGAAGAGACTTGTCTTGCCAGCAAAGGGTTTTAGCAGGTTTTAGAAAGAGAAGTAAAAGTAAGCACAAAGATCACTCCTTTCTGGGTTGTCAGGCCAGATCAAAGTGAGTTAACAAGCAAAGGGAGGCTAAGGAAAGAATTGCAACACAAAGTATGCTAGGACTTGCCTTACACACACAGATCAAACCAAACAACAAGCAGATCATGCAAATATTCAGTAAAGACAGAGAACTGTGTCACTCAATTCACTGCAGTAGCCAAATATCACAAGCCCTACTTACAGATGGATGATTTACTCAGTTCAACACAAGATTACACAGAGAAATGGAGAGAGTTTCTTGGCTGTGGCTAACTGAAACCTAGTCGAAGCAGGGGAAGCAGAGATGAAAACTAGGGTGGAAGTAGAGTTGCAGATCATGAGCTTCAGGTCACCAAGGCCTTGGGCTTCTTCTCCTGGTCTCCATGTTCATCTTGTTCTTGGTCTTGTTCTTGCTGTTCTTGATGTGTTCTTGGTGGTTGGTGGAGATGGTGGCTGAAAAGGTGGTTTGGTGGTGGCTGTGGATGGAGATGAATGAGGTGGATGGATGGGAATGGAATGATGGATTCGGATGTGGTCTGCGGTGGTGTCTTTATACTCCTTTTTCCATTTTGAGATGGAGTGGCACAAATTGGTGGAGAGGAGGAAGCTTCCCTTTTCTATCTTTAGCTCACAGTGCACATGGGGTGTTCCCTACTTTATCACCTTTTTGCCTTTTGTGGTTTCTTCATCTCCAAGTTGATCTCTTCCCTTCTTCTGCTTCAAACTCATTTGAATTCCTTCTTATCTTCCCATGGGACCTTGTGCTGCCACACTTGTGCACTGCTTCATTTTGGTTTGGAGAGTTTGAGTTAACTGACAGAAGTGCACTCTGTCAGTTAACTGTTCACTTTCTAGCACAGAGGGGTTTTTCCTTTTTTGGATTGATTTCTTCTTCTTCTGATGCTCCAATCTTGCTCAAATATGTTCCTTTGGACTTCCTTCAGATAGCACATGGTTGCATTTGCACTTGAGCTTCAACAGCTACACTGACATGAATTTGCATTTCTTTGTCAGTGCACTGTTCATTGTCTGGCAACAAGTGTTCTTCTGGATTTCTGGCTTGATTCATTCTTGTTGATCATGGCCATCTTCTCTGCTACATTGGGTTCACTTGTTTGCTGCTTCTTGCTTCACTTTTGCACTGGATCTACTGAAGATAATGTGCCTTTTCGCACTGAACTGCAAAATGGATGAAAGCACTGTAAAATGCAGATAAATGCAGTACTGGATACTATGCAGTGAGGTTTTTGGGGTTTTAGGGCTCCGAATAATGCATAAAAATGATGATGATCAGTATTCACAGATCATAAGAGTCTGAAGTACATTTTCACACAGAAGGAGTTGAACATGAGACAGAGAAGATGGTTAAAACTCATCAAAGATTATGATTTGAGTTTACAATACCATCCTGGAAAGGCCAATGTTGTAGCTGATGCTTTGAGCCGTAAAGTCTATGTGAACAATCTCACGGCAGGTGAACTGCCAGAGGACTTGTGTAGAGAATTCAAAAATCTCAGATTGGAGGTAGTACCAGAAGGATCCTTAGCATCGTTAGATGTGCAACCAACATTGTTGGACAAATCCGAGAAGCCCAAAAAGGAGACATAGTTATAGACGAAATCAAGGTTAACATGAGTAAGGACAAGGCTAAAGGTTTTCATGAGGATGAACAAGGAACAATTTGGTTTGAGAAACATATATGTGTACCCCAAGATCCAGAGCTTAGGAAGCTTAATTTTGCAAGAAGCTCATGATTCACCCTACTCCACTCATCCGGGTAACACCAAGATGTATATGGATGTGAAAGAAAGGTTCTGGTGGAACAATCTGAAGAAGGATATTGCTGAGTATATAGCTAAATGTGATGTGTGCAGCCGGGTGAAGGCAGAACATCAGAAGCCAGTAGGATTATTGCAACCTTTGCCAGTGCTAGACTGGAAGTGGGATCAAATTGGTATGGATTTCATTACAGGATTACCCAGGACCAAGTCTGGATATGATTCAATATGGGTTGTAGTTGATCGTTTAACGAAGATAGCACACTTTGTGCCAGTGATGACTACCTATTCGAGTGCTAAGTTAGCTGAAATCTACATGAAGAGAATTGTATGCCTACATGGTGTTCCTAAGAGCATTGTGTCAGATAGAGGAAAACAATTCACCCCACATTTCTGGAAGCAATTGCATGAATCCTTGGGAACTAGATTGGAGTTCAGTACAACATTTCACCCACAGACTGATGGACAGACTGAAAGGGTAAATCAAATCCTTGAGGATATGTTGAGAGCATGTGCATTGGACTATGGATCTAGTTGGGACGATAATCTGCCATACGCAGAGTTTTCCTATAACAACAGTTATTAAGCTAGTATTGAGATGGACCATTTGAAGCTTTGTATGGAAGGAAGTGCATTACACCATTATTATGTTGTGGTGTAGGAGAACGAAGTTTCTTTGGGCCTGATATAATCAAAGATGCTGAAGAGAAGGTCAGATTAATCAGAGATAGACTAAAGATAGCCCAGTCCAGACAGAAGAGTTATGCCGATTCAAAGCGTAGGGAGGTGACTTACGAAATAGGTGATGGAGCTTATCTTAGAGTCTCACCACTACGGGGTGTAAAGAGATTTGGGATCAAAGGAAAGTTAGCACCTCGATTCATTGGACCGTACAAGATTCTTTCTCGTAAAGGAGAAGTAGCATATGAGTTGGAACTGCCGGATGTTCTATCAGCAGTTCATAATTTTTCCATGTGAGCCATTTGAAGAAGTGTCACCCAGAGATGGCAGATACACCATTGAGGGATACAGTGCCACTAGAGGAAGTTCAACTGGAGAGTGATCTCACTTATGAAGAAAAGCCTATCAAGATTTTAGAGACAGCAGAAAGGATTACTCGTACCAAGACGATCAAATTTTGCAAAGTTCAGTGGAACCACCACACAGAGGAAGAAGCAACTTCAGAACGAGAAGATGATCTTCGAGAATACCACCCACACCTATTTGCTAGCCTATCCGAATCTCGAGGGCGAGATTCATCTTAAGGGGGTTAGATTTGTAACATCCCAAATTTTCAAATTTTCAAAAGCATGCATGCATTCATCATCATCATGTCACCTTTGCATTTAAATCACAAAATTCTAGAATTTCAATTCCAAATATCAAATCCTGAATAGAAAATTCTATAGAAGGGCCTATACATGCTCTATACAATATTTTGATTTTATTAAATTATTTTATGGCCAAATTACTGCCAAAAGGTTCGATTTCGGACAAGCTATTCAAAACATATTTTTTATATTTTTCTGGAAAGATTTGGTTGAAATTTGAATTCAAATTTGAGTTCAACAAATAAAAACAGAAAAGGGAAAAGAACAAAGTATAAAAAAAAGAGTAACGGACCAACTCGAGCGAGTTGGGCCGAAAGGAGCCCAACAGCGCAGCGCAGCCAGCCCAGCAGCAGCCCGCGCGCCTTCTCCCCCTTTCTCTCGCTGACAGGCGGGTCCCATAGGATGATGCAAGCAGTGACGCAAGCGCCTTCAACCTCCAGCCGAGATATCCGTCCGCGACGCGTCTTCGATCCCAGAGCAAATCCATCTGATTCAACTAGAATTTGTTGCCCTCGTTCACCTTTATTTAATCCCCACGAATCCCTCTCCTTTTCCCCGCAAACCAATCTAGCAAAGCGCCGCCAGGCTACCCGATCTCGAGCTCGCCATCCCGCCTCGGCCGCCAGCGAAGACCTTCGATTCCGGTGAACTCTGATGACGCCGCGACCTCCCGTCCCTTCTTTTCTTCTTTAGTTTGCACCGCGCACCTTTTTGACTTGGTCTCGTATTTTTCCGAGCCACAGATCGACGCGTGCATCCTCTACCGAAGCCGTCCGCCGCCAAGCTCAACTCCGACGAGCAATCAACATGGAACCAGGAGGCACCGACGCCGCCAACTTCGCCGCAATACCCGTCTCGACCAGCTGATCATCGCGGTATGCTCTGTTCGTGTCCATACTCAATGGTTCGCCGGGAATGTGCGATGCCGTAGCTGTCGCCGCCGTCCGCCGTCGCGCTCCGGTGACCTAGCGCCGCCAGTTTTAGGTCCTTTAGATTCTGACCATTAGATCTAAATCAGATGGCTCTATTTTATTCCGTTTTCGAACCGGTACCGACGAATCAGAAGCCGCCACGTGGCTCTGTTTTATTCTAATTCGTCTGTTAAATTGATAAATAGACAGAAAACATATTTAAACTTCAAAAATTCATATCTTTTAAAATGTTTGGCCAAATTTAACAAACTTTATGTCTACGGATTCTGAAAAATGAGAAGAATCGAATGGATCAATAAAATGTCATGTTTGCATCTTGCATCATTGTTGAAATTGCAGAATCGTTTAAACCTTGTTTTGAGCATAAATGTTTATCAGAAAATTATTTTAAAATGTTTCTTCTTACTTTAGATAGTATTTTAAACCCTCTGCCCAGAGAAACCAAATTTAGAATTTTCGAAAATGTTTTAATAACAAAAACATTTTATTGGTTGTTTAAAGCCTTTTTGTGGTTTAAAAATGTTTAAAATTATTTTTTATAACAAATAAAATTGTCATGGAGCATCATGCATGTAGTATCAACCAGAGAACTGAAACAATTTTATTTTGAGTGATACCTTGCACTTCATTCATGCATTCATGTTTTTCTATTGCTTGTTGAATGGTATGTTCATGGTTGCCTTTTGCTATGTTATAGATTGTTCGGAGTGCGAGGCTTGTTACGGTTGTTGCTCCTACTCAGCTTGTTGCCAAGGCAAGTGACATCTCATAAATTACCTACTATTTTCCGTATATGCATTAGTTGTTTTTGTAGTATGCATGATAGGTCTATTATTGTTTATATGCTATGGCTATTAAATCCTATTAGATTAGCTATCCACTTTATACCTGTTTTGATTTAGCCTTTAACTTAGTTGGAAATGCTTAGCCACGCAATGAAAAATGTTTTAGTAGTTTATAAGGAAAAACAACTAAGTTAAAGAACTACCTGGGTGATGGTAGAGCTATTGGAGATGGTGATTCCCCAGGACGGGAGGATGAATCACACCTACGGAAAGCCACTCAGGACTCAAGAGATCTCAAGTTACTACTTGATTTAGATTGCTTCCAGTGCAACCACTAGTTAATATGGGCTCTTTCTTGATTGACTAAGTTGCGTGGAGTCATCCCGGCTTGACAAGCAGATGTAGAGGGATGTAGGAGGAACGGGTCAAGCCAGTGGGGTGGGGAAATGCTTCTGAAAGATCTCGTCTTAATCTTCTCCTTTTTCCTTATCACTGATGGAGTGTAGAGCATAGTTTGAGGCTGATTGAGTCTAGTGGGTAAAGTGTACGAACTCTCGAGAGGAATAAAACTAAGTACTTAGCCATGTCCCTGGTGACGGACGACTTGAGCAGCTGGACTAGGATTTGACGGAGGATCTCGACATGCCAACTTCTTAATAAAACTTGATGGGTGAACAAGGATAGGAGAGACTTCCTGGAGGAACCAGTGTTGTCTCGGTACACTGGGGGAACCAGTGTTACCACTTAATTAGATGAAAAATGACTTTTGAAAATATAGGGTAAAACTTGCTTTTGCAATATTGCCAAGCTCTACTCAGCCAAATATTCATGTAGATAATAGATTTGCCATTTATATCCACCCTCGGTGTCATCTTGCCAATACAATTCAATTGTTTTGACCTGTGTTCTGGTTGTAACTCACCGTTGCAGGTTCGTCAGACGAGGAGTGAGGAATCGTTAGGATTTCGAGTCTACAACCAACATGTCTGCCTGTGGCGCATGGAGATGATGGGACTCAATGCTATCTTTTATTTCCACTGCTTGAACTCTGAATAAAGCTAGCCCTTGAGGTTATGCAATTTGTAATGAATATTTTTAAGTCTGGATCTTCGATGTAATAAAGTACTTGACGCTTTTGCAATGATATTTCATCTTGAACTCTGGTTCTAGCTATTCGATCCAGGGACTAGCACATTAACACAGGGATCTCTACCCTAGTAAAAGGTGGGGTCGCTACAGAAACCTAGAGAGATCTCTTTGGTTTGTTCATCTTTGGTTCGATTCCTCGCACACCAACGATCCGAGGTACGTTTCTCCTCCGATCCACCAAATACTTTTCGCAAATATTGTTCCAATTTCGTTTTATTATCAATCTAGGGTGTATGTCTCATGCCTAGTTCTAATCTTTTGGAGGATGCTTTGTAATTTGCTTAGGGAGATTTCTACCACTATTTTGACATAGGAATCAAATTGTTTATCTCATATGAACCAATGCTTATTAGTTTTAATTTATTTTAGATGAACACAAGAAGCCAAACCCATGCCAATGCCACTTCTAGTGCTAGTCAATCTAGCCAAAACATCAAGAAAACCCCCAAGGATAAGTTCTTGGGAATCAAAGTGCAGGGGAAGACTCATCATCGCCGGTTTGCAATGCTCAATGAACGCAACATGAGATCTACTAAGTGGGCTTGTCCCACAACTATCAACCGTCTCGGGATAGGTAATGATTTTGATTTGCTATGCAACAATTTTGGCATTCGTCACTTTGTTTTGCAGGATGTACCAACCTATCGCCGATTGACGCTGGAATTCTAGAGCACAATTGAACATACGGTGGGTGTGTATCCCATCAACGACTCTGAGGAGAGAATCAAGTTCCAACTGATGAACAGGTCATATAACATGACCGTTAGCGAGTGGTGCAACTACTTCGGTTTCGTCAACGACAATGGGCACACTCGTACAAGTAACACTTTTCTGAACCCTCAACCACATGATTATTTTAAAAGAATGAGTGTTCAAAGTAATGCCTACAAGGGAGGAAGTATAGAGTGTCCTGCTATCCGCTACTTTTTCTATGTTATTGCTAACACTTTTCAGGCACGCGGCGAATTCACATATGTCAATGAGGATGAGATGCTCGTCGTAGCCAAGGCCGCACAACTCCCAACAACAATGATGCCAAACTTGGGAACCATGCTTCTATTCCATCTTTACCGTCAAGCACACCAGCACCGCAGACCTATCACTTGTGGAGGAGTAATTACCGTCCTCGCCATCGCACTTAGATTCGACTTGGGTAACCTCACCCAACTTACCGGCGATAGGTATGTCTCTCTTCCCACATTGAGAGCCGCAGGTATGATCACTTCTCGTCATGGTAGACCTTTTATTCGTGTACCTAGAGTGGGGCATTTATTTCCCACTCCTATGCCTAACCTGTTCTCTATCGAGAATGGACAACTACACTATGACATTCTGGGTGCAGAAGAGGAAGTTGAGACCGAGGCTGCTATGGCCCAGGACATCGACGAGGAAGCAGGGGAGCCTGAAGAGGAGGCGTATATACCACCACAATATGCCACGTATGAAGACTTGAACGGGCTTGGAGATCACATCACCGACATAAACAACCTCGCTAACGATCTTCGTAACACTTCTTTTGATTTAGCACAGCGTTTTCATTATTGGGGTAACGGTTGGGCCCCAGACATTTTGCAGCCACCATCACAATGATCTCCCACGTGTTCAAAGCTTAAGCTTGGGGAGGTTGTTGACACTTCTACATCAAGAGGTGGTGACAAGTTATCTTTTCATTTGCTTTTATTTTCGAGGTTGTGTTTTTAGCACTTGCATTGGAGCTACCTCCAATGTTCGGTTTTTCGTTTTTGTTTTTGTTTTAGTTTGTTTTGTTTTAAGTTTCTTATTTGATAGTTTTACTTTTGTTGCCAATTTTTCTATTCTTAAAAACCTTTCTAGAAATCACAAAAATATTTTTCCTTTTATCATTACCTTCTGGATGTTTCCGTTATAACCATTTTGTAGAAGAGTGGTCCACTCTGAGTTTCCAAGAAACACGTTTTAAGGAAGAGAGGAATATTTCATTGACGAAAGGTATGTCTTGTGATTCCCACTTTTTTAAAACTGAATGCTTATATGAATAGTTGTTTCAAGAAGTTATTATGTGCATGTGGGAAGCAAGTCTTGATAAATCGAGTAAGATTTTTATTCACATGGTTATTTAGCATTGTTTCTCTTACTCTATTTTCTTTAAGTGAACCATGTCTTGCCAAGGTACTAAATTATTTAAACTTAATGAATGAGAAAAAGTCTTTTCATGAAGGCTTGGATGTTGTAGCAAATTGTTTGAGGAGTCTAGTTTTAAGAGGTACTTAACCCCATAACATTTAAATGTTTAATTGACTCGAATATAGCCTTTGAAAGAGAATTGTCTGATAGAACATAGACTCAGTGGTATAGTGAGATTCATGCCAAAGTTTCCCATGTTAATCATAGTAACAGATACAACTTTATGCATGTCTCTACACTTTTGTTACACTCTTGGGATGCTGACAATTCCGCTGGCCTATGAACGATCTACCAGAGATAACTCTCAGATTTCGGCCATGAGTTGATTTAAATATCTGTAACAGCAATGTTATGATGGGTAAAATTCTCAGTATTCTCGAGAGTGTCTTTTCACCAGCTGGTTGGGCACTCCTCTGACTCTTTGAGCAATCAAAACATTTCGAGGGAAACCTAGTTGTGACATTACTGTAGCAACCCAACCTAGCCTTTACATTATTGATGAAACATATACGATCTTTGGCATGGTCTCACTACTTATATAGCTAATTGTTCTTGAAAGTCAATGAAAAAGAAGAGTGCTTTAGGGAGTCTTTAAACTTACTTCAGACGTCTCACCCCTCTGAGAGTTCATACACGTCCGTCGGATCTGGTTCAGCAGAGCTTCGCTGTCCAGCGCTTAGTCTCCACTGGTGTATATGAAGGTGGAGATCTCAACACATGAGAAAGAGAGAGAGAGATGAGATCTAGATCTAAAGGGGAGAGGACACCTCAAAAACCCCATTAGATTAGGTTCTACTCGTGAGGGGGCGGACCTCCACAACTCAATGCGTGGGGAGGAGGGTGCCCCTAACCTCCTTTATATAGGTGGGAGGGAGGGGTGGTGTGGCTAGGGTTTCACCTAGGCCAGCCGCACCCCTTCCTTGTTTGTGGCTTAGCCGCAGACTATATAGGGCCCAGGGGTCCATGCGGCTACCCCCATGTGGTGCTACCGAAACTCTTATAATATCTTGTTGTCACAATTATTTGTACTAACGTTTTTAGTTGAAGAAAGGGTGAGCCATCAGACTACTAATCGTAAGTGAACAAAACTTCTTGTTGTTTCAGTTTAAACATTGAGTTCCTTATGATTTTGTTACTTGCTCGGGACGATCAAGGTTTAAGCTTGGGGATGTTGATGCGTGTATTTTATACGATTTTTATCCATTGTTTAAACCGTATCTTTGTCAAATTTATGTCAAGATATTAACTCTATACCTGCCACTAATCACTAATGAAGAAATCAATTGCAAATCCCTCTGTCATTATTTTTGCCTACAGTTTTGGACGTGGAAATCGCTGGAAATCAGGGCTAAGAGGAAGGAAAAGATCAAAGGAGAAAATGCCAAGTCATGTTGCCTTCACAGCACGCATAATGACCGGCGGTACGGTCGCCCACCACCATACCAGGCGCCATCACGACCGTCAGATCAAACCATCCTAAAGTCATCAAAGGGTCCAGAGCTAATTCGCGACGGAAGACTCTCGAAAACCTAATTCCGTCCGCTACTATTATAAAAGGGAGAGGTAAATAGCCACCAGAAGGGAGCCCATCTCCAAGACGCATCCTCCACGAAGTGCTGCCACATTCACCACTCCACCACCACCATTTCCATAGCCATAGCCATTCTACTTTGTAATCTTGATCTCATCACAATTGTCAACATTGTAAGAACTACCAATCTTTCAATACAAGTACTATTTACCACAATGTTTTCTATTGTTGATCTGATTGCGATGTGTGAGTAGTCCACTCGGGCTAGGGGTTGAGGCCTAGCCTCGCAGCTATGTGCATGATCTAATCCATGGGATATTAGTTTAATGAGTCCTTTATGTTATATGTATGTTCTTGTATCTGTGCCTCGCTCCTAGGACTTGTCAGGTACCCAAGACCCCGAAGAATGATCAAGGTAACGGTATGACGAGAGATGCGTGGAAGGCTGACAGTGAAACTCGGTGACAGCAGGAGGAGTACAACAGCTGGAAACAAGTCTCTTAGGAACTACAATGATGTCACTATGCTTAATGCTTTTGTCTGTTTAATCTTAAATACCAAGGCAACCCCGCGAGACAGAACAGGTTCAGCGGTTGGATGAATTAATCTATGGTAACCAGTGCATCTGGAGCCGTAGTGACTTATGGACACATTGCCTACATATATCATATAGCATAAGACTTAATTATTACTAAATGTTCACATCTTTATCTTTTTTATCCCATGAAACTAATGCACTGCTGCAGGTGAAACCTTAAGCCCTGGCCTATTTTAATCCATTGAACACAACCCTTTTAAGAGAACAAGTTGGTCTGGTAAAACGAGATTTAATTTAGACTTTCTTACGCTTGTTGACTAACCTTATCAAGCACCTACTTCCCGGTTCGATAAACCCTGGGTCTGATCGGGGAAAAAGCTACGTACTGCAATCCGATAATCTGGATCGAAGGTATCAAAGATGAAGCACTGGGGGAATGCGAAAAGTGAATCCCATTCACCCTAGGCACCTATCTTATATTTACTAATTGGAGGCACCAACGGAAGCACCACGTTAATTCTCAAGGAAACATAAAAAATAACCGTAAGATGAAAAATCTACGCATAGGATTTGAAGATCGTAAGTTGGGGGCGGTAAGAGTCCTAGAAGCGTACACATCCGTAATCTGATCGTTTTCTTATTCTAATAAACAAAGATTATATCCTTGCGTTTCAAAAAATTCTCGCGTTCTCCTCCATCCAGGGAGTATAGCCGATTTTGATAGTGCAGCCATGGAGAGGTATGCACGTACTGAACTGCCCCCAATTGATTAATCTGTGCAATCTATGAGCTGCACTATATATCGCCAATTGCGTCCTTTGCAAAGCTGGCCACGGAGGCGCGTCTCCTCTCCGTGATCCTCAGCTTCAATGCTCCATCGGATTGATCTAACAGAAAAAGGTATGACTCGATGATCCAATCGATTCTCTACTTCTCTCTCTAATCCGGATCGTCTCCAATAGTAGTTTTGAATCCCTTCACTTCCAGGTTGTGGCCGGACTGCAAGCAGGACAACAATTAATTCCAGTCAAGTAGTAGATGAAACCATCCCACGCTGATTAATGCACTGGCACGCTTCTGCGTTGTTGCCAGACTGCAAGCCAGCTTCTAATTTCAGTCAAACAGATGAATCTACCCAGCGATGATTGATGCACGGAGAGGAAGAGGGTGAACTGGGATCAGTTTGAACTAGCTAGACTTGGCGTCCATCGCCGTCCAGGCTGCCGACCTACATGGTGCAGCTGATGATCATGTGTCATTCGTATTCGTAGCATGTCGCTCATATGCCAGTCAACATGCAAGTAATTCCCTGTACTTAAATTCCCTGTTCAATTTTTCTTAATCATATATAATTTCTTCAGTACCTGTCCCAATTACTTTGACAAGACAAATGTACAGTACCAACCGTATGGAGTACATTGCATCTGGAAGTCAATCGGGATGGACTAATGTTGAGTTGTGATAACAAGTTAGCTAGATTAATTACTCTAACAAGACAAAATGTACAGTACCAACCGTATGGAGTATATGCGTGAACCGAATTTCAAAAAAAAGAGTATATGCGTGAACCGTGAACAGTTAATTTGCTATTATAAAAAACTCACCGGCTAGATAAATCACTTAAATTTTATGTCAATTAAACCAGCGCATGAAAATTAGGAATTACAAGGTTTTTTTAGAACTACATTTGGGTGGACTATTGGTGAATCCGTTTTTAATCGCCGGAGTATCTTCGATTTTAAGTGGCAAACTACAACTTTACATGATTTACCCATCTGTGGTTATAATTACGATGACAAAATTTGGAGAACTGAACCGTTAGTGAAATTCTATCATGTTTATAATGCACATCTCTAATATCGTGTCTGCAGGTCTTACATGAAAGGAGGCATGTTGGTTTTACATGATTGAAAATGGTGTAGTAATAAGTTATTTTTGTAATATTGGTAATTTTAAAGTGTTCAGTTTGTTTCATTTTACCTTTTATACTGTTTGCGCTATGTTCTAATTAATTCAATGCCCACAAACTATAAACCATCCGTATTCGTTTTAACAATCACTGTTGGTATAAGAAGTTTCATATTTGTTTTCTTAATATTATTTCCTTAGATGTTATTCCCGTAGACCTGAAGGCCAAAAATCTCCTACAAGAGCTGCCCTCCCTCCAGTGCCTAACACATAATATCTTGGATCGTCTCATGATTTTTGTGGTTTCCTGCGAGGAAAGAGGCTATAATAGAGGTAACTTATTTTACCATGTCTATGCCAACCTCATTGTCATTAAAACCAGCTATTACATGTTTAGCCCTACTCGGCTAGGCAAAAGATACAAAATGCTAATCCATTTTGCGAGTCTGCATTCAGTCAACAGGTAGATCTGCGTGGTGTTTGTAATTCATATACATTAATCCACATGTTAATTTAATTGATTGCGCCATAGAAAAATTTATATAAGAGTTTTTCAAAATATGAAAGGCCCCCTCAGACCGCCGGAATTAGATGTTTGAGGAATATGATAAACACATGATTTTAGTGACATATGGTACGTATTCTTTCACTATCTCAAAAGAGAGAAACAATTAAACATTCTCTTTCGATGCTTCATATCAGATGATAGGAGGGAGTGATTTAATGTGTTACAGTAGCAAGTTTTAAAAAATTTAAGCTTATCATCAATGACAATGTTGTTAGAACTGAAATATTTACCATTGATGCTTACTATAAGTGAGGTGCTTGATTTCCTAAAGCTATTCTCCTACATACACTTAGCTCATAACTACGCAAATTTATATATGGTTAGATGACTGAAGATTGCTTGGTTTGACTTGGTAAAAAAAAATCATATCAACATAACCCTAAACATAAAGGAAAGTTAAGTAGTTGAATAACCACGGGAAGAAAGATTCAAACGCAGCTATTTTTTCATACAAAAAAGGATCCAATCACTGTCCAATATAATATCTTGCTGGAAACTCTCCTTGATAATGGAAAGGCTTATTTTTGTATGTGTTTACATTATGGTTATTTTCAAAAAGATTTCATTAAATCACATTTAACTATAAGTTTTCTTGCCTATTTGCTTTCTTTCTATGTTATTGGAATAGTTTCCCACTATATGTGCATAACATGAAATTGATTAGTTTTTCTTAGATAAATAGAGACGATGAAGATACTCCGGCATTTCTTTTTATGTGTATGTACGCGTCAAGATATATGGTGCTTATACTTTGAATATCCGATGCAACACTTGCAGGTTTAGGACACAATTATCCAACTGATATTCACTCTTCGCATGGTGTGATGTAGATTACTAAGTGTAATTTCTATCAATTTCACAATTCATTTTCAAACGAGCTAACCCGTGCAGGCGCACGGGTTAATGACTAGTATATAGCTAGGGGTAAAAACCCTAGGGACCCCGCGGTAAAAAGTTCTGGATAAGATGCGTTGACTTTGGTAAACAGCGAAGAAAAAGATAAACCTGGAGGCATGTGAACCCAGGGGGAAGAAATCTGGGTTATCTGAAATGGGACGCCCATGAGAGCCGGCCCAGTGATTTAAAATGGTAACCCGGACTTTAGTCCTTGATTATTGTTTTTCTTATCTCAGGAGGTTAATATGGATGACCAAGTTGGCGGCTTCACCAAGAATATGGTGCACAAGATCAAGATTGAAATGGAGAGCAAGCCAAGCCTGTATCCAAATTAACCTGGGGGCTACTATTGGGGGAATTATAACCCGATAGACCAATGAAGCAGGAAGCGTGACCCGCCAGGCAGGAGGCCTGGGCCGGGTTAGCGCACCGTCTACATTAGCCGGGTTACACATGGGCCGGCGAGCTTGTCGGTAACCCGAACATAGAAGGAAGGATACGGGAGACCCGGAGTCCATGTACGAGATGGAGTCCCAAGACTTGGAAGATACAAAGGACTTAGAAGGATCTAGAGTAGGACTCCGACTGCGAGATAACCTCGCGGCAACCTGTACTCCCAGGGACCCGGCCACCTATATAAGGGGGTTCCTGGGTCATAGATAAACAAGCCAACTTAGAGAGAGTCTCGTAACCTAGTTTTCAATACTCGAGTAGCGGAATCACACCTTGTAATCGAGATCATCATCATCAATACAACAAAGCAGGAGTAGGTCTTTACCTCCATTGCGAGGGGCCGAACCTGGGTAAAATCCTTTGTCCCGTGAGAGCTAGACAATCTCCTGAACATCAAAAGCTCTATGACCCCACAATCAAGTCATTGCAAGATGACATCAGTCGTGATAACCCCACGACACACCCCAAGGCCGAAAGCTCAAGGCCGTCAAGGCCGCGGCACGGAGACAAGGACGACATCTCCGACGCTCGTCTGCAACAACCTGAAGATCTCTGCGCGCTGCCTGACGAGAGTAACGACCCTGGAAGTCGCTCAGATATTGACGCACCATCCTCCCCGCGGACACGCGATGGGAGGCTGTGTAGGGTTGCGCAACGGAAAAAAAATTCTCCATATAATACGCAACAGCCAAGATCTATCTATGAAGATACAAGAGAATAACAATTCAAACGATCTAGCTAAAGTTCATTACCAACACCGTTGAAGTGGAAGAGATGTTGATGACGACGTTGATGAAGCATGTGGAAGATTCTCTCGGCTAATCCTAGCGGAGAGAATGTAGCCGACTCCCGATGTCCAGCCTTCCAGATCCAACAGAGCGAGGGTCAGACGTCTCACCCCTCTGAGAGTTCATACACGTTCGTCGGATCTGGTTCAACAGAGTTTCGCTGTCCAACGCTTAGTCTCCACTGATGTATATGAAGGTGGAGATCTCAACACATGAGAAAGAGAGAGAGAGATGAGATCTAGATCTAAAGGGGAGAGGACACCTCAAAAACCCCATTAGATCAAGTTCTACTTGTGAGGGGGGAGGGGCACCTCCACAACTCAATGCGTGGGGAGGAGGGTGCCCCTCCCCTCCTTTATATAGGTGGGAGGGAGGGGGGTGGTGCGGCTAGGGTTTCCCCTAGGCTAGCCGTACCCCTTCCTTGTTTGTGGCCCAATTCGGCCTCCCTTGTGGGGCAGCCTTTGGGGGCTTAGCCGCAGCCCATATAGGGCCCAGGGGTCCATGCGGCTACCCCCATGTGGTGCTACCGAAACTCTTATAATATCTTGTTGTCACAATTATTTTTACTAAAGTTTTCAGTTGAAGAAAGGGTGAGCCATCACACTACTAATCGTAAGTGAACTAAACTTCTCGTTGTTTCGGTTTAAACACTGAGTTCCTTATGATTTTGTTACTTGCTCGGGACGATCAAGGTTTAAGCTTGGGGATGTTGATGCGTGTATTTTATACGCATTTTTATCCATTGTTTAAACCGTATCTTTGCCATATTTATGTCAAGATATTAACTGTATACCTGCCCCCAATCACTAATGAAGCAATCAATTGCAAATCCTTCTGTCATTATTTTTGCGTACAGTTTTGGACGTGCAAATCGCTGGAAATCAGGACTAAAAGGAAGGAAAAGATCAAAGGAGAAAATGCCAAGTCATGCTGCCTTCGCAGCACGCGTAACGACCGGTGGTACGGTCGCCCGCCACCGTACCAGGCGCCATCACGACCGTCAGATCAAACCGACCTAAAGTCATCAAAGGGTCCAGAGCTAATTCGCGACGGAAGACTCTCGAAAACCTAATTCTGTCCGCTGCTATTATAAAAGGGAGAGGAAACAGCCACCAGAAGGGAGCCCATCTCCAAGACGCATCCTCCACAAAGTGCTGCCACATTCACCACTCCACCACCACCATTTCCATAGCCATAGCCATTCTACTTTGTAATCTTGATCTCATCGCAATTGTCAACATTGTAAGAACTACCAATCTTTCAATACAAGTACTATTGACCACAATGTTTTCTATTGTTGATCTGATTGTGATGTGTGAGTAGTCCACTCGGGCTAGGGGTTGAGGCCTAGCCTCACAGCTATGTGCATGATCTAATCCATGAGATATTAGTTTAATGAGTCCTTTATGTTATATGTATGTTCTTGTATCTGTGCCTCACTCCTAGGACTTGTCAGGTACCCAAGACCCCGAAGAGTGATCAAGGTAACGGTATGACGAGAGATGCGTGGAAGGCTGACAGTGAAACTCGGTGACAGCAGGAGGAGTACAACAGCTGGAAACAAGTCTCTTAGGAACTACAATGATGTCACTATGCTTAATGCTTTTGTCTGTTTATTCTTAAATACCAAGGCAACCCCGCGAGACGGAACAGGGCCACCGGTTGGATGAATTAATCTATGGTAACCAGTGCATCTGGAGCCGTAGTGACTTATGGACACATTGCCTACATATATCATATAGCATAAGAATTAATTATTACTAAATGTTTACATCTTTATCTTTTTTATCCCATGAAACTAATGCACTGCTGCAGGTGAAACCTTAAGCCCTGGCCTATTTTAATACATTGAACACAACCCTTTTAAGAGAACAAGTTGGTCTGGTAAAACGAGATTTAATTTAGACTTTCTTACGCTTGTTGACTAACCTTATCAAGCACCTACTTCCCGGTTTGATAAACCCTGGGTCTCATAGGGGAAAAAGCTACGTACTGCAATCCGATAATCCAGATCGAAGGTATCAAAGATGAAGCACTAGGGGAATGGGAAAAGTGAATCCCGTTCACCCTAGGCACATATATAAAGCTAGGGGTAAAAACCCTAGGGACACCGCGGTAAAAAGTTGTGGATAAGATGCGTTGACATTGGTCAACAGTGGAGAAAAAGATAAAAGATAAACCTGGAGGCATGTGAACCCAGGGGGAAGAAATCCGGGTTATCTGAAATGGGACGCCCATGAGAGCCGGCCCACTGATTTAAAATGGTAACCCAGACTTTATTCCTTGATTATTGTTTTTCTTATCTCAGGAGGTTAATATGGATGACCAAGTTCGCGGCTTCACCAAGAATATGGTGCACACGATCAAGTTTGAAATGGAGAGCAAGCCAAGCCTGTATCCAAATTAACCTGGGGGCTACTGTTGAGGAAATTATAACCCGGTAGACCAATGAAGCAGGAAGCGTGACCCGCCAGGCAGGAGGCCTGGGTCGGGTTAGCGCACCGTCTACATGGGCCGGGTTACACATGGGCCGGCGAGCTTGTCGGTAACCCGGACATAGAAGGAAGGACACGGGAGACCCGGAGTCCATGTACAAGATGGAGTCCCAAGACTTGGAAGATGCAAAGGACTTAGAAGGACCTAGAGTAGGACTCCGATTGTGAGATAACCTCGCGGTAACCTGTACTCCCAGGGACCTGGCCACCTATATAAGGGGGTTCCTGGGTCATAGATAAACAAGCCAACTTAGAGAGAGTCACGCAACCTAGTTTTCAATACTCGAGTAGCGGAATCGCACCTTGTAATCGAGATCATCATCATCAATACAACAAAGCTGGAGTAGGTCTTTACCTCCATTGCGAGGGGCCGAACCTAGGTAAAATCCTTTGTCCCGTGAGAGCTAGACAATCTCCTGAACATCAAAAGCTCTGTGACCCCGCAATCAAGTCATCGCAAGATGACATCTACCGTGATAACCCCACGACACACCCCAAGGCTGAAAGCTCAAGGCCGTCAAGGCCGCGGCGCGGAGACAAGGAGGACATCTCCGACGCTCACCTGCAACAACCTAAAGATCTCTACGTGCTGCCTGACGAGAGTAACCACCCTGGAAGTCACTTGGATATTGACGCACCATCCTCCCCGCGGACGCGCGATGGGAGGCCGTGTAGGGTTGCGCAACGGACAACAAAAAATTTCGCCATATGCTACGCAACAACCAAGATCTATCTATGAAGATACAAGCGAATAACAATTCAAACGATCTAGCTAAAGTTCATTACCAACACCGTTGAAGCGGAAGAGATGTTGATGACGACGTTGATGAAGCCTGTGGAATATTCTCTCGGTAAAGCCTAGCGGAGAGAATGTAGCCAAGTCCCGATGTCCAGCCTTCTGGATCCAACAGAGCGAGGGTCAGATGTCTCACCCCTCTGAGAGTTCATACACGTCCGTCGGATCTGGTTCAACAGAGCTTCGCTGTCTAGTGCTTAGTCTCCACTGGTGTATATGAAGGTGGAGATCTCAACACATGAGAAAGAGAGAGAGAGAGAGAGAGATGAGATCTAGATCTATATGGGAGAGGACACCTCAAAAACCCCATTAGATCAAGTTCTACTCATGAGGGGGGAGGGGCACCTCCACAACTCAATGCGTGGGAGAAGGGTGCCCCTCCCCTCCTTTATATAGGTGGGAGGGAGGGGGTGGTGCGGCTAGGGTTTCCCCTAGGCCAGCCGCACCCCTTCCTTGTTTGTGGCCCAATTCGGCCTCCCATGTGGGGCAGCCTTCGGGGGGCTTAGCCGCAGCCCATATAGGGCCCATGGGTCCATGCGGCTACCCCCATGTGGTGCTAGCCACGTTGGGTAGCCCAGGACTCCTCCCGGCACTTCCTTTCCTCTCCGGAGTTTGCCCGATTAAATCCCGAACTGGTATTTCCACTTTACAGAAAATTCCCGGAATTAATCCAACATCATATGAAACCATTTATATGATTCGGGACATTAGATGTCGGCATATCAAACCTCCGGAAGAGTGTTCCCTCTATATAAAACTTTGGAATAAATCCGACAGTGATAGAAACTATTTCTATTACTCCGGGACATACAATGTCCATTGATCAATCTCTCTTGATTAAAATATATCTACCACGCGGAAAGACCATTCCGATGATACTCTCTCGTTATCCAGGACCTACCAATATACACAACTAACCAGACCTAACTTAAGTGTGCGACCCCTACAGGTTCGATAACAAGTGGACATGATTCAGAAAAACTTCTCCGATCAATAATCAGCATTGGGACCATGGACATCTATATTGACTCCCACTGTTATACGAAGACACTTTGTTTAACCTGTTGGTTATCGTACATCATTCCCATTACTCACGATACTGAACTTTACCCGAGATTAGATATTCCAATATTTATGTGAATCAATCTTTGGTTCACTATATCTTTGTCGATCTCGTTAATCGGTAAGTTTCCTTTTACTCACTCCCGTATTTCGATATCCCACATGATGAATCATCAGCATGCATTATCTGTAGAACATATTGGATATCATTCATACCGAGTGGGCCCATGTTGTATCTCTCTTTTGACAGAGGAGTATTTTCCCAACAGGCTGGAGCTCTGTCCTTGCGACGACCAACGGAGAATGGGGACTCTCATCCATGCCAAGAAAGCGAGCCGTCCTCCTCCGACGATGATCCGCTCATCTACAAGCCCAAAAGACTCAAGATCCCAGCATGCACATGTGGCTTCCTTCGCCAGTGGTGCATCTTCCACCAAACCGGCAGCCACAGCCTTGACAATTGCCGCCAGCTGCATCGCTTGATGGAAGAAGAGAATGCTCTGGGACCCCGGAGGAACGAAGGCTGCTACACTGTGGGAGGTAGGTCACCTCTGCAGGGAATGTCCTCGCAACCGAAGCTCTGGGCTCAAAGGTTCCCGGAAGAAAGGTGCGTTACCAGGCGGTCAGGTTCAAAGTCCGCGCAACTTCCATCCACACACCGAGAGCTACACCCATGCCGGGGGCTCAAATAGAAGCCCCACTGGCTGCATCACCCAGGAAGGATACCTTTGCTCAGATGGTACACCTATATCCCGCGCTGAGGCCGCATCTCAAGAGAGCCAGAGGCTGACAGCTCGCGGCTGGCATTGGACTTTCCTCGCCGCTGAACCAGGAGGACACGATTGGATGCGTCCAGATCATGTAATCGTGGTGGAGCTAAGTCCGAAAGCGGTCCCGCCAACATTTGACCGCCGTAAAGGCTGCCACGAGAGGGTTGCTCCCGGCAACACAACCAACTGCTATGGAAGGTGCTTAGCAAGCACCAAAGATCTTCTCCCGGTGACATACCGCCCAGAAATTGCTATGGAAGGTGCCCAAGAAAGCACCAAAGATCTGCTTCCGGCGACACACCGCCCGGAAATAGCTATGGACGGTGCTCAGCGAGTAGCACCAAAGATCTGTCCCGGCGATGCACCGCCCGGGAACAGCAGAAGACATGTGTCCAGCGAGTGGCACAGAAGACCTGTCCCGGCGACGCACCGCCCGGGAATAGCTACTAAATAGCAAGAAAGATTTATCTTTCCGCAATTACTATGGGAATTCTGGATATTATCTCTCTTGGTGAATGGCATCTTCACCTCCTGGCCGAGGAAAGAGATAAGTCAAGCACGCGCGAGCGCGGTTTGCTCTCCAGGGAACAGGTAAGCTTTCTGCATATGGCTAAGACGAAAGCGGGCGTTTGAGAGGTAGAACCTCCCCGGCAACGTCAACAGACACCTTCTTGCGACAGAGCTATGGCTGATGGTCCGAGCGGTCGAAAAACGATGGGACCTTAAGGGATGCCCCTCGTGGCAGTGTTTCGGATCCATCTGGGCACTCTCGGCTTGGTAAGCATGTGGGCTTAGGGTTCCTCCCCGAGAGCGTTAAGCCAGACAATAATGCAGAATGCTTTACTTGATACCGGGAAGCAAATTTACGTTAAAAGTGCAAGTACATTACTGATTTACAGAGCATACAAAACACAGTTTATGTGCCGGGTATCTTAGTGTCACTTGCAGGAGAAAACAGGTCTATAGGTCGCCCTGGCGGCTAAGCCGGCGCAAGAGTTCCGCCACGACAGGGGCATCGGCAGCCTCGCACTCGAGCTTCGACGACTCCGGGGTGATCACGTCAAGAACCACATCAAGACGAAAGCTGGGACCCTGGTGGTGAACTGCAGATAAGATCTGGGTGGCAACTTGCCCGGCATCCTTTTGCCCCGTGGTGCACATGGCTTTGACGGTCCATTCTTGGACCTTCTCCAGTCCGTTCGCTGCATTATTGAAGAACTTGGCAAAGTACCTGAAGTCCGCCGAGGCCAAGTCCGTGAAGTCCCAAGGGGGATTCTGCCCCAGTCCTTTCAGCCCTCTGCGACTCTCCCGGTAGCAGCATGCAGCAAGTTGATGTGGCCATCCTGCAACTTGAGCTGCCCTTTCGCTTGGGTCAGCTCCCCCTGCAGGGTGGCCAGCTTGGCGTTGGCATCTTCAACTTGAATCCAGGCATTCTGTGTGTGCAACCGAGCTTCATTCAGAGTCACTTGGTTTTCCTTGCACTCTTTATGGACCGTGCGCGTGAGCAGTGCGGCCCTGTCAACGGACTCTTGCATCGCCTTCATCGCCGAGTTGCTGGAGGCAGCAGTTTCTCCATCTCGGCGACTTCCTCCTTGGCCGTCACGGTGCTGATTCGGGACTTCATCTCGCGTTCGCGCTCCTTCGCAAGGTCATCACGGAGCTTGTGCCGGTCAAGGTGTGCGCGGTTCAGATACTGGCGCAGCGAGGCAATGTCTTTGTCCTTGGCGACAAGGGCATCTTCCCGGGCGGACAACTCGCCCTTGGACTCAAGCTCGGCCTCTCGTCGAACCCAAGCAGAATGGTTGTCAAGGCCCTGCTCAAGACGGTCTTCAAGGAGCACCAGCTCTTCGTGATGGCGCGTCCAGCGCCCTCTCACGGAATGCGACTTCCCAGAGACGGCACTGCAGATCGGCTTCGGAGTCAGAAGCCCAACGCTCATGCTCCGCCAACAGAGCCTCTGCAGACTTCAACTCTTGCTCGCGGGAGTGAAGCGCCCGATCCTGCTCGCGGGCGCGGCTCTCCAATTGATAAAATTCTCGACGGGCGATGTCGAAGAATTCTCCTACGCCAGAGAAGGCCCAAGTGATGCTGCCATGCACATCTCCTGCGCGGGGGTGGGTCGTGGCGCAGCGTCGCCTGACCCCATCACCCCATGCTCGGCCTGGCTGCCCAGTGCGTCGGGCGCACCGCCGGCGTTCGACGGCGAACGCTCGCCGGTCCTACGTCGGCCGGCATTGGCCACGAGCTCCCTGGCAAGGGCGCTGGACTTCGCCCCCACGGGAACATCAGCTTGGTGTCCTCCATCGATCACTCTGGGATGCGCCTCGGGGGCGTCGCATTCCGTAGACTACAACAGCGGCACCCTCGACAAACACCCTTCGGCAGCAGGAGCCCCGCCAACAATAGACTTGCCGGGGCTCGACGTCAACGAGCTGGGGGCTCCTCATCCACGCCAAGTTCTTGCTCTGACCCTGCCAAGGGGTCAGGCATCGCTGAAGAACAAGAAAGGTGTCCGGGGTGAGCAAGATGAAAAAGCTCCCTCCCAGAACAACTCAACAAGAGTAAGGGATACCGGAACCCGGAGACGCACCTGCCGGGTCCCCAAAGTCTTCCACGACCTCCCGAGTCGGCGACCTAACGGCGTCACCCCCGTCAACGCCCTTCTTGCCGACAAGACCATACCGGTCATCCCTACCGCCTGAATGCGCTGGCAAGGACCTGCCTTCGCCGTCATCGGAGCTTGAATTGGCCAGATCCTAGCCGTCAACGCGTTGACGTTTGCTAGATCCCGCCAAGTCAGCTTCCCTGCACCAAGCAAGATCTCAATGTCACAAGGGAGCAAGGCGACAATGCTCGTGGAAACGGGAGGCAAGGAGATGAAACTCACCCGCAAGGCCTCTTCCCGAGAGAGAGGGTCCAGCTTTTCTCCATCAGCGGCCCGAGGAACCTGGGCATTCCCGCGTCCTCCTCGCTCGCGTATCCTTCGGCTGGTTGCCGGGGGGGATCAAGAGTCTCCCCGCACGTCACCCGTGAACCGTCGGGAGGAGTGCCACCCTCTCCTTCACCCCATAGGTCTTCAAGATCTCCTTAAAGAAATCAGAGAAAGAGGGGAACTAACCCCATCATCAGGAACAGGTGAAAATCGGCATCTGGTTGGCCTCCCATTCATCCTGCGCCAGAAGGAGGGTCGAAGAGCCGTGCTCATTGTGTTCCCTGGATCCCAGCCGGCGGACCCGGCTCATCTCTGCCTCATCAACACAGAGACTGTCGAGGAGCGCAACTTCCCGGCGCGTCTGTGCCACTTGCGCGCTCTTCTCCTTCCTCGCGAGAGAGGCCTTGCTCCTTTGCGCGCCCTTCGTGGCTTTGGGGGCCATGGCTTGGAGCAACGAGAGGCGCTCAGATTCAAGAACAATCACAAGCTGCGACTGTGGAAGCGGAGAAGATGAACAGATGTCGTCGTATCGGCATCTTGGATAGGAGACGGGGTCCTGCTAGCCGGGGTGAACGTAGGGCAAGAAGGTGGACGTCGTCAAAGTCGGGATTGTACACGGCGGTTTACCCAGCTTCAGGCACCACGGCGGTGGCGGTGCCCTACGTGCTGCTATAACTCACTATAAGGCAATATCTGCCACAAAAACCTGCTGCATGTTGACGGAAGAGTCCGTAGCCGCCTCAGATGGCGGAGGATCAGGTGTAACAAAACACTGCTTGACCCGTTGCTCGAACATGCTGGCAGAATCTTCGGAATCAGAATCTACGTTGACGTGAACGGTAGATCTGGATCCGGCATCCGACATCGCATCATCCTGGAGCGCAGGAAGAATAGATTCGGGATATTGACTGTTGGGCTGGGAGTCTGATCCCAGTCCCGTCATGCCAACAAAGTGTAGATCTGAATCTGCGGACTCCTCAGAGGAGGCAAACTCAGATCCGTCTTGATTGTAGGGCGGGTGGGATGGTGAATAAATTCGCGGCAACCCATACGCCTCAGAAGTGTAGCCGATGAACACATCGACGCCGCCAAACGGCACAACTCCGCATCCGACAATGTAGTCGTCTGCGGGGATGTAGGACTCGTCGCAGCTGATGTAGTGGTTGTCGCCGTAGCGAACAGCGCGGCCAACGGCGATTGTTTCACCGATGCCGCCTAGGGTTCCCGCCTGGAACGTGACGCCTGACGCCTTAGTCCCCACGGTGGGCGCCAACTGTCGTCGTATCGGCATCTTGGATAGGAGACGGGGTCCTGCTAGCCGAGGGTGAACGTAGGGCAAGAAGGTGGACGTCGTCAAGGTCGGGATTGTACACGGCGGTTTACCCAGCTTCAGGCACCACGGCGGTGGCGGTGCCCTACGTGCTGCTATAACTCACTATAAGGCAATATCGCCGTGAACAGGTTACAATGAGTTGGTTGTGTTGATCGTATGAGAGTTCGTGCCCTAAAGGCGTCCCGAGGTCCAGCTTATATAGGCGGCTGGACCTAGGGTTACAAGGTGATTACGTATCCAGCAAGTATACGGAGTCCTAAACCTAGCCGGCAAGTATGCCGCCTTCCATCTTGGTCTTGGTGGCTTCATGGGCTTCAGTCTTGGGCCTCCTCCTTGCCGGCATCCGCCTTCCTTGGTCGTCAGCTATCTGGGCCGCCCAGTAGGCAAAGCCTTCACCACCACTGCGGGCCACCCTGGACTAGCCGGATTGATCCATGCTGGTGATACCCCTAGTAGGTATATCCCCAACATTAGCCCCTGGGAGGGTTCGAGTTCTTCAGGCGCCGTCTTCTTTTGTCGGCAACGTCCGCCTTGTCTTGTAAGCGTCTGAAGAGCTTGAAGCATTCCAAAGTTGAAAGTAAGCGGCGGTCCGCCTAAAGTAGTCGGACAATTTGCCGCCATCATGGGAAAGACGGCCTGACCATTGTCAGGAATCTTCCTGGCACCAGTCTTGTCAATTGACTGGACCTGTCAAATGTTGACGGATGACGCCATGCAGTCCACGACAGTTTGGACTTGGGCATGCGTCATGATGGTTTCTCCACTACGCACAGAAATCGGAGCGAGGCCGCAGACACCGTTGCCACGACGTGCAAATCGTGGGCACGTGGCGGAAATCTCGCGTCCCCCCAATCTCGGCACGGATCTTGGCGCGTGGGGATAAATACCCCAAAGGGCACATCGATGCACTTCTTCTTCATTCGCACCCACCGTGGCCTCCTCACCTTCCCGAGCTCATCTCCTCCCGTACTCAACTCCGGCGAGCAGCGCATTCTCCCCCAAATGGCGAGCACTCAGCAGGATGCGACGGCGGCACTGGCTGCGGCTTCTGCGACCCCCGCCGGATCTGGATCTGTCCCAGCGGCGGCGGCGGTGCCCGTAGGCATCGATGACCTCTCCCGTCGCCACCGTGGCCACGGGCGGGGTTTCTACTTCTTCCCCAGCTCCGGCGGTGCCTGCAACCGCCGCTCCAACCTTTCCCCTCCCATCCCTCGCGGCAACCAGCTCTGAGGCTGCGGCGGAATCTGCCGCCGACGATGATGACGACGCCGAGGAAGAGGAAGAGGCTGGAGACCTGGGTTCCAGGTACTGGCTGCCGTCAGTTATGACGTCAGCATATCTGAAGGAGCTGGAGGAAGGCGGATACATTCCGCCAAAGACGAATGCTCCTGGAGGTTCCAGGCGACGAGGCGGTGCCTGACCCCCAAGACGGCGAGCGCGTCATGTTGGCGTCGCACAGCCTTCGCGGTATGTCTCTGCCGCTTTCCGCCTTCTTCTTGGCGGTGCTTAGTTTTTATGGGCTGCAGCCACACAACATAGCGCCCAATAGTATTCTAGTGCTAGCCGGCTTCCAGGCTTTGTGCGAAGGGTACTTAGGCATAGCTGCGTCCATAGAGCTGTTTAAGTACTGCTTCCTGTGCCGCCGGCAAACCATACCAGGCGGCCACCTAGCAACCTGCGGTAGTGTCACGTTCAACTGCCGCCAACCCGACTGGTACCCAAAATACCATACATCGAGTCGGTGAAGCACTGGACCAGCACTTTCTTCTACTGCAAGGACATCCCGACACCTGGCAGCACCAAGGGATGCCAGCCTTCGTCAACGGTCCGCCAACCCACAAGGCTGCTGGACGGCAAAGGTGCCGCTCAGCAGCTTGCGGCGGAACTTCGAATTGCCGTTAGGCGGATCGAGTTCTTGACGAAGACGATGTTGGCTCCACGACTTGACGGAGTTGACACCGTCATCTGCTGGGTGTCGAGGAAGATTATGCCACTCTCGCCATCGCCCACTGAAGATGTGCGAGTACAAGGCGGATGACGACGGCAACAGCACCCTTGATCAGGATGCCTTGGAATACCGGCTTAGAGAGCTTATCAAGCCTCTGTCGGTGAAGGCGGCTGAAGGCGTCGCCATGTTCACCCATGACAACCCAGCCCCAGCGGTAAGTCAAAGCTACTTTGTTATTTCACTAACATCCTTGCCCACTAGGTACTGGATTAATATTGTCTTGTTCCTTTTCAGCAAACCTTGGGGAGGAAGAGTGGCTCCAAACTGGTACGACAGGTGCCAGCAAATCGAAGAAGCGCAAGCTGAGCTCCTCCACCAAGGATTTGGAGAAGAGGAAGAAGGCGGCCACCTCTGTCGATGCAGAGGATGAGACCGTGGGGAATGTCCCTTCAAGCGGTAGCAAACTTTGGCTTTCCCTGACTTGGATTTTGATATGTTTGTGCTGACAAACTTGCATGTTTCTGCTTACAGGGCAAGCCTGCCATGCCCAAGCTCCGCTCCAACTTGAAGATTGCTGCCGGCAGGGGCAAGCCACCACGCTCTCCAGCTGCTGCGCCGACAACGCCCACAGTTGGCGTTCCCGTGGTTGTATGCCAGGGAACGTACACAGCTGCTGGTACCGCAGAGGCGGCTACGAGAAGATGGCGGGCAAGAAATCAGTTGCCGGATAACTTTTTCCAAGACGGCTGAAGCTTCGGCTAGTGATGCCGCTCGATTTATTGCCATGAAGCAGGAGATGGATGACCAGATGGCGGCCGAACAAGGCGGATCGTCCTCCATCCTGGCTCCCAATCTGGCAAAGGGTTGCAAGACCCCCGGCAAACACTGAAGACCATGCGTGACGGTACCCACACATGGACGAACTCCACGACACCCTGCACGGACAACTTGAGGTAAAATAGCCTATGGTCCCAGCCCCCGAGCACTTTGGCGGCTGAAAAATTTAGCCGGCAAAGTGGTCTCGTTGACTAAATAGTGCTAACCATAATGTTGTTTTCGTGCATGCAGGCCGTTCTTGCTTCCAATCTTGAGCTATTTCGTGCTCAAGAGAAGAAAAAAGGAATGCCAGGAACTGCAGCAGGACGTGGAGTTGAAGAACGCCCAAATTGCGAGCTTGGAAGAAGCTCGCAAGAAGGATGAAGGTGACAAAGCTTTCTTTGCCTTCTTTTCGTCCGACTTCTTTTCCTTTTCCGACAAGTATTTTAGTCGTCTTCTTTTTATTTGTAGAATTACTAAACACTGCGCAAGATATTCTCAAGAACTCCACTGACATGCAAGCTTTGATGAACGAAGCTGCAGATCTTGCCGGGCTGGTGACCAAACTGAAGGCGGATCACGCCAAGGAGCTGGATGAGCGTGCGTTGGCCCATGCTGCCGAAGTTAGCAAGTTGACTGGACAACTTGAGGCCATGAGCAACAACCTTGACCAGGTGAACAAGAACGCCAAGGAGCAGCAGGACCAACTGTCAAAGGCGGTCCAGCTAGCCAAGAAACGCTTGAGAACCATCTGGATGAGGTCAACGCCATCCACGACCATGTCTTGGGTATGTCTCCTTCATTTTGTCACCTTGCTTTCTTGAAACTTGAAGCTGCAGTGTGTAACTTTGTGTTTGTGCAGTGCCGGCTAGCTTGGGAGATGACCTGGCTACAACGCCGCGCCTTGCCGATCTTGAAAGTTGGCGAAATCGTCAACCAGATTGTCGGCGCAGGCAAAGCATTTGCCGCCAAGTTCTACCCTGGGGAAGACGGCGATCCCGTCATCTTCGATGCTCTGCCGGACCTGCTGGAGAAGGCGGCAGCTGAACACGACACACTACGCTCAGCAGCACGAGGCGGCGCCAAGTTGGCATTGGCAATGACGGCGGCGTGGTACCCGGAGGCTGATATTCATCAAGTCACCGAGTACTTCCCCACCGAAGACGAAAACAACCAAGCCATCGTGATGCAGGACGTGCTGCGGTCTGTTCGCGGCTATGCGACCCGGGTTGCCAACATGGTTGACATCCGCAAGTTCTACAAGGAACACCCGGACCCGCATGTTGCCGTAGCCGATCCCTCCTTGGCGGATCCTGAAGCTTCCGAGGCGAAGAAGGCGAAGCCGGAGCCGACAAGCGCAGCCCCAAGGATGGCGGAGCCAGCCCCAAGAATGCCGGCGTCAGCCCCCAGGATCTCTCCACCAGCTCTACCAAGGCGGCAATCCCTTAGACTCCTCCTGCAAAGGCAGCACAAAACACTGCGTTAATCTGTTAACGCATAAAACTTTATTTTGGGTTGTAAATATTTATGGGCCAACTTTTATGCTACACTTGGCGGTAGGCTTATTAAGTGGCCCGCCTTAATATGTATCTCGCCTGCATGTTTAGCTTTTTCATATGTTGGCGGAACCTCATCTTAGTTACTTTAGCTGAGCCAACCAGGTGCAATACCAACTAATTTAGACTCAGAGACCAAAGCCAGCATGTTGGTGCCAACGACATACTACTAGGCGACCCACACACAAACAGACAGATAAGCATATTAGGCGGTGCAAAGATTGTTTGCGTTTTTAGCCGGCAGACGGCAAATGTCAAAAAGTTTGGACCTTAGCACGGAGCAAAACTTATTTTGTTTGGTAACTTTTATGACAACAGATATATGATTGCGAGAAAAGACAAAAGATGGCATGATCCCAAAACTGAATGAGCAAACCACAGACTTTTATTTCATAATCATATAGTACTTATTACAATGTGGAAATTGCTAAGTGTAAAAAGGACGTAGCTGCTCAATGTTCCAGGTCGCTTGGTTTCTTCGTACTTGTCGTCAACCTTCCTTTTGCGCTTGCGACCTCGCTTCTTCTTGTATCCGTCACGTGCGTCGACCAAGTAATAAGAACCATTGAGCAACACCTTACTGACCACAAAAGGTCCTTCCCAAGGCGGGGATAACTTATGCAAGCCCTTTCTATCTTGGATTAGGCGGAGAACCAGGTCACCAACTCTAAAACTTCGTTGCCTCACCCTTCTGCTGTGATAACGCCTCAAACTTTGCTGATAGATGGCGGATCGCGCAAGGGCAACATCTCGTTCTTCATCAAGTAGGTCAAGGCCATCCTGTCTTGCATCTTCTGCGTCTCCTGGACGTAGGCTTGAATTCTGGGAGAATCGTACATCATGTCGGTTGGCAACACTGCTTCTGCGCCATAGACTAAGAAGAAAGGAGTAAACTTGGTTGATCTGTTTGGAGTTGTGCGTAAACTCCAAAGGACAGACTGCAATTCATCCACCCAAGCCCCAGCCGCTCTGTGCAATGGTACTTCGAGACGTGGTTTGATTCCTTGTAGACTAAACCATTTGTACGCTCTACTTGACCGTTTGCTGCGGATGCGCTACGAGGCTAGATCTAGGCGGATACCATGCTTATAACAGTATTCCTCGACTTCGCCTTGCGACAAGTTAGTGCCATTGTCGGTGATAATGCTATGAGGCACCCCGAACCGAGAGATTATTCCCCACAGAAAGTTTGCGGCTGTGGCGCCGTCTAGCTTTTTGATAGGCTTAGCTTCAACCCATTTGGTAAACTTGTCTACAGCCACAAGTAAATGTGTGTAGCCACCAGGCGCCGTTTTAAACGGACCAACCATGTCCAAGCCCCAGACTGCGAAAGGCCATGTGATGGGTATTGTTTTAAGCTCTTGAGCCGGCATGTGTGATTGTCTGGCATAAAGTTGGCAGCCCCTGCATCTTTTAACAATGTCTTCTGCATCTTGCTTGGCTGTCAACCAATAGAAACCTTGTCGGAAGGCTTTTGAAACAAGGGCGCGTGAGGAAGCATGATGTCCACATACGCCGGCATGTATCTCATCCAACAGTTCTCTGCCTTCTTCGGGCGAAATGCAGCGTTGGTAAACACCAGTGGTGCTACGCTTGTACAATTCACCTTTGATTATTGTAAATGCCTTGGCTCTTCTTATTATTTGCCTTTTCAAAACCTCATCATCCGGTAACTCCTGATTGATCAGGAAGTCCAAATATGGCGTCGTCCAATCCGGCTTTACCAAGTAGACGGCATAGCTAGCACTATCAACTGGTTCTGCCGATCTGGGTCAAGGAGGTCTGCTCCTTTAATTGACGGCTTGTGTAGGTGTTCCAGGAAAACATCTTTTGGTACCTTTTTGCGTTCAGACCCCATTCTGGCAAGTGTATCTGCCGCCTCATTTTGAGTCTTGGGATGTGGCGGACCTCGTAGCCTAGAAAACACTTGGCGAATTCGTCAACGGTAGCTCGATATGCCGCCATTGTTTCGCTCTTTGTGTCCCAAGTACCACGTATCTGTTGCGCCACCAAATCTGAATCTCCGTAGCAGAGGACACGTGGACGCCAAGTTCCTTGGCAATGTGTAAACCATGAAGGAGAGCTTCGTATTCAGCAACATTATTAGTTGCCTTGAAGTGATTTGTAACACATAACTAAGCTTGTCTCCTTGAGGGTTTCTTAAAACAATGCCAGCCCCCGAGCCCTGAGCATTTTTGATCCATCAAAGTGCATGATCCAGTATGCATCTTCAGGGAGAGGTACTTCGTCCATGGCCTCCGTCCAATCAGCTACGAAATCTGCTAAGGCTTGAGACTTAATGGCCGTTCTGGGCTTATACAGATGTCGAAGGCGGCAAGTTCAATGCCCCATTTGGCAACGCGGCCTGTTGCATCTGTATTATTGATGATATCCCCCAGAGGTGCCTTGCTCACCACGTTATTGAATGTTCCTGGAAGTAGTGCCTTAACTTCCTGGCGGCGTAAAAACACCGTAGACCAACTGGTAATGCGGATAACGCTGTTTTGAGGCGGAAAATACTTCACTGATGAAGTAAACCGGACGTTGTTCCGGCAAGTCTGAAATTTCCGTCTTGCGTTCCACAACCAGTACCACTAACAACAAGTTAGTTGCGGCAATATAGAGCAGCATTGGTTCCTGCGAACGAGGAGCTGCCAAAATTGGAGCAGACGTTAACGCGTCCTTGAGTTGCTGCAAGGCGGCGTCTGCTTCGTCTGTCCACTCGAAGTTGTCGGATTTCTTCAGAAGCCGGTAGAGAGGCAGTGCCTTCTCACCAAGACGGCTAATGAAACGACTGACGGCAGCCGCCGATCCGGCAAGTCGCTGCACGTCCTTCA
Source organism: Poa pratensis (assembly GCA_947311845.1). Lineage (NCBI taxonomy): Eukaryota > Viridiplantae > Streptophyta > Magnoliopsida > Poales > Poaceae > Poa > Poa pratensis. The sequence continues at coordinate 6,560,785 of CAMZMU010000033.1, read as the reverse complement.
GGTCCTTGGGCCTGGATATGTTTTTTTTTCTGGATTCACTCTATCCCTCGTTCGGAAACGATAAAGCCAAGCAATTTGCCGGCAGGAACCCCGAAGACGCATTTTTTCGGGTTGAGTTTCATCCTATACCCGGAGGCTATCAAAGGTTTCTCTCAAATCATCAAGCAAATCTGCCTTCTTTCTTGACATGACGGCAATGTCGTCAACATAGACGTGAACATTGCGGCCAATTTGCTCGTGAAGGCATCTTTGCATACACCGCTGATACGTTGCGCCGGCATTTTTTAGACCGAAGGGCATCGTGATGTAGCAGAAGGTCCCATAGGGTAGTGAACGCTGTTTTGATTTGGTCGGATTCTCGCATTTTGATTTGGTGGTACCCGGAGTACGCATCCAAAAAGCACAGCAGCTCGGAGCCGGCTGTGGAGTCTATGACCTGATCTATACGAGGCAAAGCAAAGTGGTCCTTAGGACAGCACTTGTTCAAACCGGTATAATCAATGCACATTCTCATTTCCTTATTAGGTTTTGGAACCATTACAGGATTTGCCAACCAATCAGTGTGTACTACCTCCCTAATGAACTTGGCTTCTTGCAACTTGATGATCTCCTTCCCTATTGCTGTCCGCTTCTTCTCACCGTAGCGTCTTATTCCTTGCTTCACTGGTTTGGCTCCTTCGTAGACGTTAAGAGAGTGCTCGGCAAGTTCCCTCGGGACACCTGGCATGTCGCTGATGACCATGCAAAGATGTCCTGATTCTCACGGAGGAACCTGACGAGCGCGCTTTCCTATTTGTCGTCCAAGCCAGCCCCTATGGTGACTTGCTTGGAGCTGTCACCTGGGACCAGATCCGCCTTCTTTGTGTCTTCGGACGCCTTGAAAGTGTTCTTTTGCTCAGCGGTCTTTACATGCTCCGGCAACTGTGATGTATCGAGCTCTTTTTCAACATGGCTAACTCCTCTGCGTGGAGGACTGCCTCAGCGAAGGCGGCATTGCCACGCTCACACTCCTTTGCTTTCTTGAAGTTGCCACTGATGGTAATTGTACCATTGGGTCCCGGCATCTTCAGCTTGCTGTATATGTAACACGGGCGAGCCATGAATTTGGCGAAAGCTGGCCGTCCAAAAATGGCGTGGTAGGCACTTTTGAAGGGGACTACTTCGAACCTGAGATACTCCGAGCGGTAGTTTGTCTCAGGCCCAAAAGTAACCTCCAATCTGATGCTTCCCATTGACTTGCTTGCTTTCCCGGAACAATGCCATGAAACTTGACTTTGCTATAGTCAAGCTGGCTTTCCGACAAGTTCATGCGCTTCAGAGTGTCCGCGTAGATGATGTTGAGGCTGCTGCCGCCATCCATCAACACCTTGGTGAGCCTGAAGTTATCGACAATCGACGACAAGGGCGTATTTGCCGGGGTGAGGAACGTGATCTGGATGATCATCTCTATCCCAGTTATTGGCTCCTCTGACCAGTCTAGATACTGGGGAACGTCTGGTACTGTGGCGTTTAGCTCGCGCATCTCCGCCTTTTCTTCTTTTGCCGAAGGAGTGCCCAGGAAGCACACCAATTGGCCATGTACCTTGGGATATTTCCTTTCTTTGCGCATCAGCTTGGTTCCTCATCCTCGACATGGACATGCCCCATCATCGTCTTCCTTCTTTGTCTTCTCAGCCTTTTTGCTCTTTTTTGATTTCCAGCCAACCTCGGGGTCTTCTTGAAGTCCTCCATGAACCGGCATTCCCCTAATGTGTGGTTGACTTTGCCTAAGGACGCGTGGATTGGGCAGGCAAGGCTTTCGCCTGATCATACGTCAGGCGCTGCTTGCTGGAGCCGCCATCTTTACCCTTTCCTTTCCACTTGCGGTTGCTGCCTTTGCCTTCGAAGGCGGCGGCGACCTCGTTTGATGGTCCGGCTTTGTCATCCTGGGGAGCCTTGCGTTTGTGACTTGCTCGCCTGTTTGGCGCCATATCATGTGCGCCATCTCCATCGCGTGCATCGTCATCCGCCTGTGCGTACATGGCTGCTACTTCGAGCATGACTCCGAGATCCTTGACTTGCATGCGTACGAGCTTATGTCTGAGACTTGAGCCCTTCAGGAGGCCCGTGTGAAGGCATGGATTGCTTGATTGTCGTCTACGTTCTCGCAGCTTGCCTTTGTTTGAATCCACCTTGCCAAGAAGCTTGTAGCTGTTTCATCTGGCTTTTGCACGCAACGAACCAAATCTGTGTATGTATTGGGTCGCTTGTACGTGCCTTGGAAGTGCTGCGTGAACACCTTTTCCATGTCATGCCAGCTATGAATGCTTTTCTCCGGCAAGTTTTCGATCCAGCTTCGGGCTGTCCCCTCCAACATGAGGGGAAGGAAGCGTGCAGCGACGAGGCCATTGCCTCCAGCAATTCAACTGCCAGCGCGTAGTCCGACAACCATGAGTTTGGCTTGTCCGCTCCATTGTACCTTTGATGAGTTTTTGACACTGATCATGTCTCTGGGTACTTGAACGTTGCGGATGGCTGGGCCAAAGCACTCAGGTCCTAGATAGGCATCTTGCTTTCCAGCCTTGATGTCATTGAGACGATGTCTCGCGTCTTGCGGACTGAGCTGTTTGCCAGATCTATCAGCATGGCTCGTCCTGCGCTGCCCGGCTGTGCCTAGGCTCATTGTTGTGTCCCCGGCTTCCGCCTTCGTGCCTGGGCACTGGTGGTGGGGACTGTGTGCGGTCCCTGCTTCTTCTTGGCGGCGGGGCATCGTCGCGGTTGCCGCCACTCCTTGGCGGCTGCTTGCTGCCCCTGCTTCCGCCTTCATCCCGCCTAGGCGGAGGAGGTGAGGCCTTGCGCCTGTTGCCGGTCCTGGATGCCTCATCACGCTGCCTTTTTGGAGGTGGTGATTTGCGTGGGTCTTTCTCCTTGTCCTTCCCTTTTCCGTGGCTACTGGAACCGGACGGATCTTCTGGGTTGCCACCGGCCGCAGCTTTGCAAGCGTTGGATTTTGATTCCAACTTTCCTCCCCTTGCGTCCGCCATGTCGGCGCGAGAATCAGCACGGGCCTGCTGCTCTAGAGCTTTGAGCAAGGATCGATGCGTAGTAGATCTTCTCGTCCTTGTCATAGTCATCATTGTTGAGGATGTCCAAGGCGGCCGCAGTGTTGAGGACAGGGTTGCGAGGATGACGTCCCCGTTCTTGTCCTTACGCTGCGGCGCTGTAGCCCACTCGAAACCAAGCTTTTGGGCAGGGGATTTGAAGGTGTCATGATCCCTGCCTTTCCTACCTCTCTTCTCCGCCACTTGTCCTGCCGGCTTGGGCAATGGGGTGGTGGTGAAAAGATTACGCTTGGGGTCGCACTTGGCAGTTATCTTGGCGTTTTCCTCCTTGGCTTCGTCGAGGAGGCTCTGGACCTCTGCTTGCTTGCTTTTGAGGTACTCAGTTTGCTCCACCAAGGTGTTCCGAAGTTTCTCCAAATCAGCCGGATTGGTTTTGTCGTTTACCGGCGTGTGAAGAACTTCCGCCAGAGCCGCCATGCTTCCTATCTTGCTGGGCTCGCCCTTCTCCAGATTTTCTTCTTTGGAGCCCCAGGAGGCTCTGGAAACTGTGGATCGGTTGCCGGGGTCCCCAGGTTGGCGGCGTCAGTTGCCGCCTTCTCTGAAGCTGCGCCGGTGACATCCGCCACAAAAACTGCTGCATGTTGACGGAAGAGCCCGTAGCCGCCTCAGATGGCGGAGGATCAGGTGTAATAAAACACTGCTTGACCCGTTGCTCAACATGCTGGCAGAATCTTCTTCGGAATCAGAATCTACGTTGACGTGAACGGTAGATCTGGATCCGGCATCCGACATCGCATCATCCTGGAGTGCAGGAAGAATAGATTCGGGATCTTGACTGTTGGGCTGGGAGTCTGATCCCAGTCCCGTCATGCCGACAAAGTGTAGATCTGAATCTGCGGACTCCTCAGAGGAGGCAAACTCAGATCCGTCTTGATTGTAGGGCGGGTGGGATGGCGAATAAATTCGCGGCAACCCATACGCCTCAGAAGTGTAGCCGATGAACACATCGACGCCGCCAAACGGCACAACTCCGCATCCGACAATGTAGTCGTCTGCGGGGATGTAGGACTCGTCGCAGCTGATGTAGTGGTTGTCGCCGTAGCGAACAGCGCGGCCGACGGCGATTGTTTCGCCGATGCCGCCAAGAGTTCCCGCCTGGAACGTGACGCCTGACGCCTTAGGCCCCACGGTGGGCGCCAACTGTCGTCGTATCGGCATCTTGGATAGGAGACGGGGTCCTGCTAGCCGAGGGTGAACGTAGGGCAAGAAGGTGGACGTCGTCAAGGTCGGGATTGTACACGGCGGTTTACCCAGCTTCAGGCACCACGGCGGTGGCGGTGCCCTACGTGCTGCTATAACTCACTATAAGGCAATATCGCCGTGAACAGGTTACAATGAGTTGGTTGTTGATCTATGAGAGTTGTGCCCTAAAGGCGTCCCGAGGTCCAGCTTATATAGGCGCTGGACCTAGGGTTACAAGGTGATTACGTATCCAGCAAGTATAAGTCCTAAACCTAGCCGGCAAGTATGCCGCCTTCCTGGTCTTGGTGGCTTCATGGGCTTCAGTCTTGGGCCTCCTCCTTGCCGGCATCCGCCTTCCTTGGTCGTCAGCTATCTGGGCCGCCCGGTAGGCAAAGCCTTCACCACCACTGCGGGCCACCCTGGACTAGCCGGATTGATCCATGCTGGTGATACCCCTAGTAGGTATAT